>BMAU01007914.1:600000-838420 GCA_019973935.1 Trichonephila clavipes | reverse complement strand
TATCAAGAATAATGCGATATTTTTTAAAAAAATAATCGCAGAACGGGTACTTCAGCCAGTCTACTTATAAATGTATCAGTACTGCACAATGTATTTTATAACTAATTTATTAATACTAATTTAAGGCGACTTGGTACCCTAAAAATCACAAACCTATCGTTTTTTTTTTTTATTTTCATTTAATCTTATTCTTTGCATTATTATCTTTCGATTGATATATCACTTGTGCATGTCGGAAAGTTAGAAGTTGAATAAAACTTCATTTGAAAACAAATTAGGTAATTCAGCCACACCCCCTTTTTAGAAAAAAAAGCTAAACAATGCGTTATGATAAAAAAAATCTATTTTATAAATAGAAATAATAACTATAAAAAAGAATGTGTAGTATTAAAAGCAGAATATTTCCGAGGCAATACAATAATGTAATTTTTCTTCCTTGTGAAATATGTGCATGTAAAATTTTTAAATTAAGGCATTTTATATTTATAATTTTATAATTTCAGTTCTTATTCCTGATATATTTTTCATACAAATGTAATACTTTAACATTATAAGAAGAAAAACAACTAAAATTTCTGTCATGACAGAAAAAAAAATTTTTTGAAGTTTTTCTTGAGTTTTCTTGTGCAATTAGTACTCTCTAAAAGTTGATCATTTATAAAAATGTGTGGGTTGAAAACATATGAAAATGCAATTATTTTAAAGAAAAACGTATAAGTAATATCTTAAAGTGGTATTTTAAGTTTAATTAAGCTTATAATAATTTTTTTTCCGAATTATAAACTTTAAAGTGGTTTTTCTCAGTTTGTGTTTTTCGAAACCTTAGTGCATTCAAAATGCTACTTCTTCGACAATTATTTACCAATCACTTCAATTTTTTTCCAGCGTGTTAAAAATAAAGCATGTAATAAAATTAGGGATCCGTTTTGCTATAAACTGAATACTTTTTTTTTAAAAAAATAAAATGTAAGACATGTTGGCTTTTTCGTTGATTTTTAGCTTGTATATCAACATATTATTTTTTTTCTCGAAAACGAATGAAGTAATCGATCCCTAAAGTTGTTAAAAACACCCATAAGAATATTATAAAAAAATTTCAGGTCAAAAAATTAATTTTTACAAAAGGAGTAGGATTTTAAAATTTTCCCAATTTTCTTCAAAAAATTTAAATTTTTAAAATTGTGTGAATAATATATGAAAATTTTCATCTGGTAACATTTTCTTGAATAGAAACATTGTATAAAATGTTAAAATATAATTTTTAAATACGTAAATAAAGAAGTTTGTTCAAAGGGTGCCAAGTCTCCTTAAGAGCAAGTTTAAATATTATTAGTTACTTCCATGGGCTTATCTTGCAGAGCAAAGGTTTTCAAATGAAGGTTTAATATCAGAAATTGACGCTCTGAGTTCTTTTTCTATATTTAGCTGAGATCTATATTTTGTCTTCAAAGCAGCCACCGCAGAAAATCCGGTTTCACAAAGGTACGATGTTGAAAACGGTAAAAGTATATGAAATGCTTTTGTTTTCAGTTCAGAAAATTCATCATCTACTTCTGCCCAAAATTGAAAGAGAGTTTTATTACAAAATTGTCTTTTAATTTCGCCACTAGATGTGAAATGTATGAAACTTTCTTCTTCGGTAGTGGAGAGTCCTTCTGGGGTATTTTGAAATGGATCTCTCACCCATTCGTAACTTGCTATCAAGTTGTCCTCAGCAAAAAAATATTTTTTAAAATTTTTTGCTAACATAGTTAAATGATATTCAATAGTTTTATAAACAACTTCCACATGTTGTTCTTCAGTTTTGTAAGTTTTTACACATTTATCCGCATTTTCAAGCATTTCTAGGTTTTTTTGCTTTAAATTTCGGCTCCATAATTGTAATTTTCTACAAAAAGCATTAATTTTATCACTCGTGTCAAACATATGTACATTTGATCCTTGAAGTTGAAGATTCAATATATTTAATTTCTCAAATATATCGACTAAGTAGCTCAACTTCATCAGAAATAAACCACCTCGAAATTTCTCAGCTTCCGGTAGGTTTTCCTCTTCTAGAAAAATGGTAATTTCATTTCTTAATTCATAAACACGTTGTAAAAATTTCCCGCGTGATAACCATCTTGCTTCACAATAAAATAGCAACGGTGAATGCACTGCGCCCATGTCTTTGCAAAGTCCAGAAAAGATTCTTGATTTTAGGGGGGTCTCATTTTTATGTAATTTACTACAGTCACAACTGTCATTAGCACAATATTCAGACCAGGACTAATTTCTTTGGAAGCCAGAGCTTCTCTGTGGATCATACAATGTGTCCAGATGCATAGTGAAGTTTTTTGTTTAACAAGTGCTTGTATACTTTTAAATCTTCCTGACATTATACGAGCACCATCGGTGCATATTCCGACACAATTTTTCCACTCTATATTTGCCTCGTTTATAAAATTATTTAAAATATCAAATAATGCTATTGCTGTTGCTTTAAGTTTTATTGGTTTACAAAAAAGTAGTTCTACCGCTGACATACCATCCCAAAATCGAACATACGCAATGAAATGAGCATCTTTATTGCTATCTGTTGCCTCGTCAAGCTGAATTGAAAACAATTTATCACGCAACTTACCGAAAAGCTGTTGCTCTACATCTTCAGCGATATCATCAATTCGACGAGAAACAGTATCATTTGATAAGGGTATGGACTGCAACTCTTTGGCAAAATTGTCTCCAAACATAGTTTCTACAATCTCAATTGCTGCAGGTAAAATAAGCTCTTCAGCAATAGTGTGAGGCTTTTTACATCTGGCTATTTTATATGATACTTTGTAAGAAGTAAGTAAAGCTTTTTCATTCACTGACAAAGTTTTTTTAAAAAATGTTTTTGTTTTCCGTATGATTTTAATTTTGATTCAAAGAACTCTCGAGGTTTGTTAATGTACTCACCATGAAGCGTTTCGAAATGTCTTTTAAGTTTATTAGGTTTCATACTGTCTGCTGCCAATATTTTTGAGCAAATAACACACAGGGGCTTTTCTTCTCCATTTACTTCAGTAATGGTAAACCCAAAATTCAAGTATTCTTGAGAATATTTCCTTGATTTAATTTTCGGAACTATGCTCGTCTGTGCACTTGTTGATGCTTTATTATCGTCGAATGTTCGCTTACGACTTAAAAATTTATCCATGATTTTTTTTTGTTCCAATTTTCTGCAGTAATACTTAATAGTGGGAAATACAACTAACGCGCAAATTATAAAATGTACATTCAAGATAGATTTGGTAGCTATAGAAGCATCGAATGGACCAAGACTGATTGGAATTGTACGAGGTACAGCATTATTACATGTTTTGCGCAGACGTCCGATAGTTTGGCCAGACTCACGCAGACGCTCGCGAGAATGCCAGATGTGATGGATATGAGAGAGTGCAACATAAAGTAGACTATTTTTCAATTTCTACTATAAGTTCACTCTCTCATATATATCTTGTTCAAATTTTCAATCGTTTTGATAAAATACTTTCTATTCATTCATTCAAGTTCAAATACATTTTTTAAAACTTGTAGTGGTTCATGTTAATACAGTTCTTTCAAATTTTAATTCATTAATTAAATTAAAAAAATGAATAAATAGTAACAAACAAAAATTATAGTCCAAAAGCATTTATAGAAAGGAAAACTTTTCGTGCTGTCCCCTGTAACGCAATGGATAGCGCGCTGGGCTTCTAATCTTAAGGACGGTAGTTCGAATTCCATCCGAGATGGCCTAATTTCTAAGAATGTGTGTGATTTCTTCTTTACTTTACTATTTTCTTACACTAATTAAATTTAATTAATGAATAAACAGTAACGAAAAAAGAATATTCCAATACCCCATATATAGAAAGGAAAAGGAAAAATTGCAAGGAAAATCGCTTTCTCTTTTGTCGCTTAACATTGTGATTCTGTCATATGTATTACATATTTGTATTAATTAAACTATTTAATAGAAAGTAACTAAAATAAGTTTTCTTTGTTGGCCTAAGTAGGAATTGACTTAAAATTTATTTTTTATATTACTTGTTCTAATGACATTTGCACTTTTAGAAATGCATGATGGACGAAATAAATTTTTAATTAAATGTCATTTTGCAATCTGTCCCAATTTAAAAAATGAGAAAGGAAAAATAACATAACATTATAATTATTACTTAAAAGTAATTTGCTTAAAATATATATTATATAAAAGTAACGTATACAAAATTTAATACTCAAAGTGCATTATTATTGCATTCAGTACATTATTATTGAGGGGGTGGCGATGAAAATTATGATTGAAAATTGGGTCACCAGTAGTGAAAGTTTGAGAAGCACTGTCTTACTTAATTTATTTATTTTGCAAAAAAGTAGTATACAAACTGTAATACTTATGCTATTAATTTGTATGGTTTATAATTAAGATCGCGTATAGTAGCTTTAGCGTCAAAGTGCATTATTATTACATTCAGTACATTATTAATGTATAAGGGGGGCGCGATAAAAATTGTGATTGAAAAGGGTGGCGCCAGTATTGAAAGTTTGAGAAGCACTGATCTAAGGGGTATCCCCAAAGTGAGGTAATCCTCAAACTTAAGATTCAAACTCAGAAGCACAACAATCCATGAGGGCCAGGAACTACTGTGCCCATCATAATACACGTGACCATTGGACGCTGAGGTGCATGAACAGATGTCCCGATTTGGTGGTCTGTCTGAAGAGAGACCTTCAGTGTTTAAGACCCGAAGCAAGCTCGATACTCATTTATCGACCCAATGTAGCGGGGATGAAAGGCAGAGTCGACCTTGCGCAGCCCGTTAATAGAACCCCAGACCTGTGGTGTGGAAGCACTATACACTTCCACTCAATCCTATTCGGAGAAAAATAAAATTTAATGTTAGAATCTTATATAAATCCCTAATGAATGAGGGAGTCCAAACTTTTTTTTTCATGTAAACTGTTTAGACGGAAATGGTTAATTATGAACATTTCACAAGTTGCATAAATTAAAATTAACCGTTATAGTTAACATAAATTTTTAAGGGTACAAAAGGTGTATTTCGGCAGCACGAATTAATTTTAAAAGGAATACGGTTACGAAAAAGTTGTACAAATCTATCTAAAGTAGGGTTGGTTACCTTAGATATTGTCAAACACAACAATGTATTGGAAGCCAATTCCACAATTCGTTGTTATAAAAATGTATGGAAAATTACAAGATTTATTTTTGCAGTTGTAATTTATATATATATATATATATAATTTTTCCTGGGAGCTTTAAAAGCTAGAGCGGCATCCATCAAAACCGCGGTTCTCTCCCTATTTTTCCAGATCGCCCCTGACTAAGCCGGCTCTGCCATAGTAAGTGAAAATGCCGGATTTTGTTTTTGTCAAGATCATTTTATAGCAGACTGCATTTTTCATGTATTTTAGATGGTCGTTTTATATTTTCTACATCAATATCTTAATGTCTGAATTTAAAATTACATAAAATTCTTGACATTCGCATCAATGACCATGATAATTTTTATTAGTATATGAATGTGTCATCAAACGATTACATGACTAATATTAACACATTATTTTAACCATTTAATTAATATCAAGTATAACATAACGCACACAAATTTTCTAAACTTTAAAATAAATATTTCGAAAACTACTTCAGATATACTCAAAATTTTTTATTCCTACGCTTTAGCTTCTGAGTTTTGCTTCTCTATGTAAGAATTTATTGTAGTTGTATATTCATCAATTTTTAAGTATATTTTTTGCTCTTAGCATGCGGTTTTCAACCGAATTGTATGAAATCTTCGAAATATATTAAATGAATGATTGAATACTAACGTCGCACTGTTCAGCTACACAAGGGCTTTTGGCGACGGACCACGTAATTTTGAACCATGGTCAAGTGACGTGGACGACACCTGAGCTGGCACCCCCCTCTCCTAACTACCCCACCACACCAACGGGAGGACGTTTCAGCTCTCGACAGATTTAACGTGCATCGCTGCCCTACGCGGCGGGTCTTTAGTGGTACTGGGCTCGAACTCGTGACAAAGCAAGCCACGTTTCGATACCTATACCACTCGGCTACCGCGGCCGAAATATATTAAAAGATACCAAAAAAGCTATATAATAAAATTTGAAATTTTATTATACTCAAACAATTGATAAACTTATGGTAAATAATTTTAACTGCGCGATGCATTTTTTTTTCGAAATTTCAAATGGAATTTCTAACATAAAATTTCTAGCTTTGTAAGGTTGAGATTTCAAAACATATCCAGTTTTTAATTACTTATTCAGTTATCCTTTAAAAAAGATAAATGTTGAGGTATTTTGTATAAATAGATATTTTTGAACAATATATAATTCGAATGTTTTTCAATAGCTCGAATTTAAAATTGATTTTTATGTTTATTTATATGCATAAATGTCTACTGTAAATGTTTCCGTATATTTTTGATTACCATTTATTCAAACATTCAAGTTATAAAAAAAATGTGTGAAAATCTTCATTCATGTTGTCTTTGATGTAAACTGAAGTTCAAGCACTTAAAATTCAACTATAATTCAGTGTATTTTAACAATATATAACCAGGCACTGTACTTAAACTTCCCTGAACACTTAGGCTTTGAAATCTGAAAAAAAAACTAATAAATCTTAATTAGTTTTTTTTTCGTTATTATTTTTATCAAAGTGTAAGAAAATGTTTCAAATGATTTGATGAAGTTTAAATTTATTCATTTTTAGTGGTTGGAAAATTGAAAAGGTTCCAAATTTTAAAGAGTTTGATGTTTTATTAATTTTTTCGGTATCTTATAATAAAATAATCATGTTTCAAAAACTGAAAGCTTTGAATAAGAAAAATGAAGCGAAAGAATATACTTAAAAAAAGATAATTTGTCTAACTATATAAAATAGCAGATTGCCCTGACACATGCCCCAACTTGTTACAGTTTCAAATTAATATGAAACCAAAAGGGAATTGTAACATATTTTGCTTATGCGTTGGGACTTTTGGAAACTTTTAAAATACAAGCTAGCAAAGAAACACTTCTTGGGTTGTAAAGAAATTTCTCCCCTATTTTTTACATTCCCTCAGGGTCAAAACACGGGGTTCCCTGCGAGCCATAAAACTCCTGCTGTGTTGCTTCCTCCGTCCCTCATTATCTTTCAAGATGTTAAACCTTAAAAGGGGGAAAGGATTTCAGAAAAGTGCGGCTAATCCGCTTTTGAAAACGTTACTTGAAGGCAGAAAAATCCGTGCAGTCCATTTTCGAAGCCTCTCTAGTAGGGTGGAAAAATCCGTTCTGTTCAGTTGGAGGGTTAAAAAAGTTCTTAAGTTCAATTTTGATCGTCAGAGCTCAGGTGCCTCCCTCTGAGGAGGAAACTGGGCATCAAATTACTTGCGGCAATTGGTACCGCCTATTATACGGTGCCGCACTAAAAAGTGATACCAGCCCCTGGGGAATAAGCTAGGTCTGCAAATGTAAAAAATATCAACATTTGCAATTACACGTTTTGCGCAGACGTTCGCGAGAATGCTAATTGTGACGGATATGATAGAGAGCAACATAGACTGGACTATTTTTCTAATGACATTTAAACATATAGAAATGGATGATGGGAGAAATAAAACTTTAAATAAATATATCATTTTGCAACCTGTTCCAATTTAAAAATTATAGATACGAAAAATAACATGATAATTATCCTATTACTTAAAAGTAATTTGTTTAAAATATTAATACTTAAAAGTAATTTGTTTAAAATATTATTACTTAATAGTAATTTGCTTAAAATATATATTACTTAAAAGTAACAAATACAAAATTAAATACTTTCTTGTGAATTTGTATGATTTATAATTAAGATCGTATGGTAGCTTTAGCGACAAACATCAAAGCGCATTATTATTGTATAAGGGGGGGGGATATAAATTATGATTGAAAATTGGGTCACCAGTAGTGAAAGTTTGAGAATCATTGGTTTAATCTGATTATCGATGTCCTCAATAAAATCCTCCACATTCTCGGACCCAGAAAAATATACCTCATGCAGAACTCCTAACCCTGCTGCACCTCTTACCTCGGGGTGAGGGAAATTAAACCGGGATGGGCGCCATTGTGAAGTATTCCTCCGTGGGAGATACCTCACTCCTAAGTTAACTTCGTGATCTAGAGGTGTGAGATTGAATTAAGAACCAGGCGTTGTCATGATCTTAAAATGTCTTTATTAAGATCTTACTTAAACACTAATAATGATAATATTTATATTATAACTTAGTGGATCTGAGAGAGGTGAGAAAACACCCAATACGTATTACCAAATAAGCGCGATCTTAACCACTATATTTAACTTTCCCTTCTATGCCTAATCTCTGTTAATATCACAGTTACTAATAGATACTAGAATTACCCTACCTTAATTTCTTGTTTAATCGCAATCCTTTCATATCCTCAATATTTTCGGATTAACTCGTGTGGAATTGGATCCACCTTGAATCGATCGTTCTGTCACGGTTAGCTTCACATTCCACGACGGCTTTCTTCTCTTCCTTCAGTTCACTCGCTTAAACCAGACTAGCATAATCACGTCCCAATAGGTCATACGCTTGCGTTAAACTTCTGCTATTTAAAAGGATTCTAATTTGCATGTTCACGTTTCGCTTCTGGATTTGGTTGGAAAGAATTTGCCTTTTCAGGACCCAAAGAACCCAAGAGAATATTTTAATAGAAAACGCGATCAACCCGTCACAGCAGGATGCCATGGACATACCACTGGGCTGTCATGGTGCCACGGATCAATACTAGGGGTGACCGTGTATTGTAGGCAATGTCACCCCATACCTTCGCACCAGCTGTGGGAGCGGTTTGTCGCTGTAAAGCAAAGGCAGGATTGAAGCATTCATCACGGAGTCTCCACGCATGAACACGATTGTCACCACTGCTGAGATTGAATTTGGATTCGTCACTAAAGACAACCTGATTTCATTCCGCTGCAGTCCAGTTTCCTCGGGCGCGGCACCACTCCAAACGGAGACGTCGATGGGTGGGCTTCAAGGGCAGCACACATAACGGGCACCGCGATCCCGAATGTCCTTCAACCAGGCACCTTCGTATGGTTCGAGAAGACACAGGGGCCCCTAATGAAGGTGCTAGCTGTGCCTGGATGGCGGCCGTGGAAGCAGTTGGTTGTACGCGTGCATTTCTTACGATGTGGAGATCTTTTCGCCGACTGGTCTGTGGAGGGCATCCTGAGCCTGGTCTTCAAGTAAATGACATCTTTCGTATCCACTGGTCCCAACATCTCCTCACAACACAATTAGAGTGACCTAATTGACGAGCTACTCGCCTAGCTAACCACTCAGCTTCCATCATGCCGATGATTTCCCTCTCAAACTGTGACAGCTGTTCATATTGTCTTCGAAAACGGCGTAATGGCATATCTACCTCAGCTTTTCCTTTGTAAGCAATTCAGCACTCTCAAACAAGCTTTGGTTACCTGTTTTATACTCCACGGAGAACGACGTTAAACGCCCTCTACCAGCTATACGTAATTTCGCTGTATTTTTAATCATTTGCATATCTCCTCGACATGTACCTTCATGACAAGTTTCGTTACGACCCGCAATTATTTCTTGGGGTGCTAATTCTTTTGTCAATGAGTGTATTGTTTAGTAATGACTTTTTTTATTTTTAGATATATTGATGATTTAATTATAATTAAATCATCAATAATGAAATAACTATTTCAGGTAATTTTAACTTCAACAACAATTTTTATCCTGACTACCAAAAAACTCAGTTAAAACTAACAATACTCCATTCAAAACTGATTACTTAGACGATATTGTTAGGTGTATTATGGATAATAAATTACATAGTAATATTTATACTAATAAAAAATAGAGAGGCATTTATAATTTTAATATTATTAGTGCCTTTTTGGAATTCGAGTAGCATTAGTGTATTAGTCTTTTAATAATGGCATGTTCGTCCTGTTTCCTTTCCTATAGCCCAGTAGTAAAGACAAATTACAGGTGAAGTTGGGCTGGCTTCAAAACAATGATATTCCTTTTGTAGTTCCTTAGGCTAAAAGTTTGCTATTGTACTACTATGGCTATTTATTTCTGACTTATTCTATCTGGTTATACTTCTATTTATGCTTATTTAGAAATATAACTATTTAGTATGTATATTATTGTTGTTATTCATTAGATATTTTATATTTGTAGCTGCACTGTGCCTAAATATAATGGGATCTATGAATTACATAATTTCTCATAATATATATATATATATATATATATATATATATATATATAGTAAGACCACGAATTATCAAACCTCTATTTAAAATTAAATTAAAATCTATTTAAAAATTGTTGTTCCCCCCGATTAAAATGAAGACTTAAAAAAGAAAGAAAAGAAAAGAAAAAAATCCACCTGTTTAACGAATTAAAAACCTCGTATAATTTTTTTTTATTAGTTTGGATTACAAAAAAATTAGATTTCTTTTAAAATGACATATTCTTTTTGTCCAGAACAGCATTTTCAGTATTTTAATGTTTCCAATTAATTGTGGAGTAATACTTTGATAATAGTATTTTTTGCTGCTGTTGTGTGACTTCTAACTACGGATATTTTTGTACAGTTGCTTATAAAATTTCCCAAAATCTAAGTGCAAAAAATTTGTACTTTTTTTAGACCCTGTTATTAAGAATATCTCCGAATGAACGAATAAAATGTTCGATCCGATGAATTCATTACATAAATCGGGGTCATATTGTCTTTACTATTTTTTGTAATAAATGCAATCATTTTAAAAAGGTGCAACCCTTCAGTGTCCTCCTCTCTCACAACGTGGCCCGCAGTTAAAACAAATTTTCCTGTCCCGATGTAAGATATAAGTTTAAGCATGCTGTGAAAAACATATAAATATTATATTGCTCCCTCTATTTCAATAAAAGCGACAAAATTTCGAAATTTTAAAATGCAAAATCTAATTTTAGTCATTGAAATACGATCCCGAAAATAAAATAAAATTGGAACAGTTAAATCAGCTCAAAGAATAGCGACGTTAAGATTTTAAAAAAATGCTGGTAATGAATAACAAAACAAATGCTATTTTGTTTCTCCAACTTTCGACATGTCCGTCTTCATACACGATGTCATTTTACATGTGACAGATAGTGGATGGTGCTCCAACGCAGCTCATTTCGGGCACTGGGCGCAGAAGATCTACAGGCTTCCTTGATACTGGTGGATTGAAATTTTTAACTAACAGATTTGATTAAGTTCAGCTTATTCGGGCCCTGGGTGCCCGCCCCTAGCACCCATTGTATAGACCGGCTCTGCTTCAACACGTGTATTATGTGGAGAAATATTGGTTGAATTGCACTTGTTATGATTCATTTAATATCGAAGTTAGGGAATTTTCTGTGTATATCAGTGATTCTCAACTTATAAAGCGTGTTTCGTATGGGATGGAAGCATGAGCATATTGAGAGAAGGAAGTATTATTAAAAAAGTTGATTAATATAATCTCAACATATATATAAATATACTCTCATGTCCAAAATTAAGGCCACAAACATAAAATCTGTGAAAACTTATGAACTATTGAGTGATTCGCCACGAAATTACGCTCAAAGACAGGTTACAAAGTGAGAAAGAATGTAGCAGCATAACAATATAGAAAAGATTTTAATTTTGAATTAAGATAAAGGTTTTATCAAAAAGAGGGAAATCATGAATTAGATAAAAAGCATTTAACTCGGGAAAAGTCTGTCTTATACGGAGTGGGATCACTGTGAACTGCTATATAAACCTCACAACGAGCTGCCATATTGTTTAAGAGGTTGTCAATAAGTATCTGTGAAAACAAACCCCATTCTTCGAAAAGCGGAACTTCCCTAGTGGTGGGGGTCCTGGGATGAGAATTAGCTGAGAAATGGCTTCTCCTAAACCATCCCAAACAGATTCAATAGAAATGTGATCCGGAAACATTGAGGGTCAAAACTTTCGCAGTTCCTGGCGTCTGGCATAGACAAAACAAAATGCAAAGGTTAGCCTCACACATAAAAGATAGATATTTGCTGTCGCGGGCTTTTTTGTAGATGGCAGAATTTTTTCCTACTTACTTGACAGTTTTGTTATATTTTGGGCGCTTCACACAATATCTATAAATTATAGCCTATGTGCTATTCTGATGTATAAGCTATACTATTGTAAAGTTTCATTAAAATCCATGAGAGAGAGAGAGAGAGTGAGAAGTTGTTTATGCGTGAAAGATTCCCAAACATCCTCACAAACTTTCACGTTTATAATATATATTAGGATATGCTAAAATTCAACCAAAAGCCTAATATTTCCCACATTTATTTTTTTAAAAAAAAGAAGTATTCAATTTACAGTAAATTGGATCCCTATTTTTGTTACATGCATTACATATCAGACACAGGGAAAAAATGGAAGTGATTGGTAAATAATTGTGGAAGAATGCGAAAAATACAAACTGAGAAAAACCATTTTAAAGTTTATAATTCTGAAAAAATAATTATTATAAGCTTAAATAAATATAAAATACCACACTGAAACATTAGTTATATATTTTCCTGAAAAATAATAAAATACAATATAAATCTTATTCCCTAGACAACCACGCATCATTCGACTTGGAGAACGTTTTATTTCTATGGCACCTCATCCATTTTCCCCCTACAAACTAGCAGAAATTTTTAATAATTTTTCTAAATTTTAAATGCTATTGGTCCTCATATTTATCAAAGTCCGTTGTAGTCCTAACTAAACTCAAAACAACATAAGTTTTACGCTAGTATCTTGCTCTTCCTTACATACATTGAATAAGGCACGCCGAGTAATACCATCGGCCAACGCTAAAATAATTAAATAAATAAATAAAACTTTGGGAGTAGCAGGTAGTAGCAGCTAAATTTGGTATTAAATTAAAGGTCTATATCTAATCTATGTAACTTAAGTGTTACTGTGATCAATCCATGTCATTCCAAAAGTTCTCCAATAAACACAAAAAACTGACTTATGTTAGTAGGAGTTACATGCTGTGCTAAATGTTATGTTTTTACAATTTTGATTCAAACTTGAACCTAATTTGAAAGTCAAATCAAGAAATTCCTTACCCATGGCATGTATTAAAAAACCCCGCTTAAATCTGTAAAATCTTTTTCAGATGAAACGATTGAACTTCTTACTAGAAAATGACTCTCGCAAGTGTTTTTTGCAGCAAAAAGAAACCCGATCTAAGCATCTGATTGTAGAATGTTTCCATTCGCATACTGACGAAAACTGTTTACCACATGGCTAGGGAACCTATGAAGACCATAAAGAGTGGGTTGTTTTTGTATTTCGCGCAATTTCATTTTTGGATTTTTCCAGCTCTAGATTGGGAAAACTGCCCCCTGTGCGCCATCTCTATTTTCCCTCATGATGTCGTCTTCCGTACCATCCAATGCATTTGTTATTTAACATTTTTTTAAAAGAATGTATTTTTGAAGAACGTAATATATTTAATTAAGACTGTGTTGAAGGTTTATAAGGAAAAAAATATCATTTTATCTATATATACGCCATCGATGTATATTTGTTTCATCCATGTTAAACTTTCAGTCACCGCTAAGTTTCCGTTTTTTTTTCTGCACATAAAATTGCCTCCCTTTCCATACTTGCGTCAAATTGAACTCGTCTTGATACTATTACCGATATATTTGATGTTTAGCTGGTTAAAAGGCAGCATTTTCAAAAAAAAAATCCTAAAGACAAGCTGATAAGGATGTTTAAGATAAACTGAATCCTGGAGACAAACTGCTGAATGGGATAAGTCATTAATGCAAATGGCTGGAATGGACAGTTACATTTTTCCTTTTAAAAGGGGTGGAAACTCAATTTTCCCCATCCAACAAATGTTTTGCCGTTGATTCTAAACCACACCCAATTTTCAGTAGCATTAACACTGAAAGAACAGTGGGGATTAGTTTCGAGTAAATACGGTATATATATATATCTAATATATATTATAAATGCGAAAGTTTGTGAGGATGTTTGTGGGTCTTTCACGCAAAAACAACTGAATGGATTTTAATGAAACTTTACAGTAATATAGCTTATACATCAGAATAGCACATAGGCTATAATTTATAGCATAGGCTATAATTTATAAAGATATTGTATGAAGTGTCCAAAATATAACGATATTTGCCAAGTAAGTAGGAAAAAATTCTGCCATCTACAAGCAATTCTGGCGTGCGCTGCAAAAAATCCCACCACAGCATATATCTATCTTTTGTTTGTGAAGAAACTCTTTTTGTTTTGGCTACGCAAGGCGCTCGCTTCTAATTAATTCCTCTGATCAGCATAATGCCTATTTTTTTATTTCAGGATAAAACTAAGTTTTGAAGGGAGAGGTTGTTATATAAATCTCTCTTTATTTCAATATTTTTTTTATGATTTTATAGTTTGGTAGTAAGAAATTGATTTTTTTTTTCAAAATAAATACTTTTATCGCTTCTGGTGCTTAAAGTAAATAAACTTTCTTTTTCACACTACATCATTTGGACATATTTGAATAGTTTGTTTGTGGTTAGTTGTTAATTATAATGCTATAATTTTAATTGAATAGGCGCAGATATTGCATTTTTAAGTATAAAAATAGTTATAACTACTGTACTGTATTTTTTGGAATGAATGAGTGAGTGAATATTAATGTTGCATTGTTCAGCTACACGAGGACTTTTGGCAACGGACCACGTAATTTTGAACCATGGTCAAGTGACGTGGACAACACCTGAGCTGGCACCTTCTTCTTCTAACTACCACACCACACCAACTTAAAAGGAATATTCTACCAATATTTAGCAGGAATATTCTTTGAAATCCACTCTTCCTAGATATATGGCAGCACGAGTTCCATGATGAGTATTTTAGCGGAAAAAATAGTTTGTCAAAATTTAAGTGTCTTAAGTTTTTGTATGTTAATGAAGACCTTAGAAAATGATTTGACTACTTATTTTAAGTGAACGGTATATATAATTAATTTTACAGTGGAATATCTTTAATTAATTTATTAGCTGTAAAGGATTAAATTTTCCAAAGTAGAGTATTTTGTTTATGTATATCCCTTAATTTTAATTGTAGAATCCAAAAAAAAAATATTGTATGAAAAAAACTGCAGTAAATCATAATGCGGTTGGATAAAGTATTAAAGTGTATTTCTCCCCTACACGGTGGGTCTTACAAAGCCCTAATAAAGCTCGAGCTATGAAAGTAGCTAGGAATTTGCCAACTTGACTCTATCATTAACATTTCGCTATGTTTTTCATTGAATCGTCATTATAATTTAAGAAACGGCGTTGCGTGAGAATATTACAATTTTAACATAAAATAAATACTACAGAAAGTAATATTAATGTATTATTCTTTCAGATATAAATTATTTACACTATTTTAAGCGTTCATTACACAAAACTTTTAACAATGTGTTACTTTTGCTGAGCAGAGATCAGCTTAGGAAGGTATTTTCAAAAATCGACCCTCAAGAGTGTTACGGGGAGTTATAAATAAAAAAAAATCCTTTTTATTAGCTATTAGATCTACATACTTAAAATTTAACAAAGGTGTTTTATTTCTCTCTTTTTTTTTGTTGTTTAGCTGAGCTACACAAAAAGCTTTTTTTGTTTAATTTGCAATTCACCTAAAATTAACTCATTAAAAACTTCTTTATCCTTCAATCTGTGTTGCTTAAATTTTCAGTTCACCCGTCCGAAGAATGGGTATACCAGCTAGTATATATATAAGTCTTGTACATTAAAGGAATTCAATTTATCTCACTCTGCTGTCCAACTTGTTACATCTTTATTTCTTATATCTTCTATTATCTTGCATTTCTGTATAAATTTCAGAAATGTTTACTTGAATTTCTCTGATCGTGACAAGTAAATTTTGAGCACAGAGTGTTACCTTAGAATGCTTTTTCTTGTCTTTTACACATACGATAATAATAAAATTATATTTAATAAACTATTGTATCATTCGAACTTTATAGGTACACTAGCTAGAAAAAGTCTGCATTCACTCATAAGAAATCATACAGCAAAGGTAAAATTTAATAGAAATATAATTTTTTTTCCTAACAAAATTTCACGAATTTGTTTTCTGTTATTTAAATATTGAGCATGCAAGAATTCTCTCTCGTTAATTTTGAATTAAAACTACTTAGGATAACGGGAGTTTATACCAAAACACACAAATAGTAGGCAGAAAAAGTCTGCGTTCACTATTTGAATATTCTTGATTCTTGGAATTTGTATCAAAAGGCGCGTTATAGGTTAACAGAGTCCTTGCATTAAGTTATCAAGTAAAATAACTTAAGAAAATTGTGACGCAATAATTCTTATGTTTTTATGAGATACGGAGCAATTTAGGGACATAGAAAATAAAAAGAAGGAAATTAGTATCAATGAGCGTAAAATCATTGTGAAAATGTGAAAAGATGGAAAAAGTCAACGGGATATAGCCAGATCCGTTGGACAGCAGTATTCATCTATCCAGCAAGTTATTTATAACTTTAAATTTACATCGAAACTTCGTTAGGGTCGTCTATCTAAACTCACAATCAGAGAAAAACGAAGTATGACATCAATGGTGAAAAATATCCGTGTTTGACTGCAACTTAAATAGCAACAGACATTCACAAGGACTTTAACAAAAATATTTGGGCGGATGCTGCAAGAAAAATCTTGAAAAAGGCTAGATATCATAGTCGAGTGGTTCGCAGAAAGCCTTATTTTCAATGACCAACCGGCTAAGCGGATGGCTTTTGAAAAAGATCATATACACATGCCTCTTGAATTCTGGAGGACTGTGATATTCTCTGATGAGGGCAAATTTTGTATCTTCGGCATAAAAGATCGTAATCAATTATGAACAAATATGATTACTTTAATGTCCTAAAAATCAATTTAAAGGAAAGCGCCACCAAACTCGGCTTGGGATAATCGTTTCGTTTTCAACGCGACAACGTTCCTAAGCAAACCGCTGAGATTATGAATCTTTGGCTCTTCTATAATGTCCCAAATCAACTGCACATGGCTCTGCAGTCATTTGATCTGAATCCTACGGAACACCTACGAGATTTTCTGGAACGCAGGATTCGTCAACACAATGTATTCAGCAAGGATACGCCGAAGAGTTTTCTTAAAACCAATGGGAGAAGATAAGTGCAAAAAAAAAAACTCCACAAGATTTGTTAGTTCAATCTCGAAACGACTTCAGGAGATTCTCAAATGATGAGGTTATCCAACCAGCAACAAAATAGCTAATTATTCCCCTTTTAAATAATTTTTATGAAGTTTTAATTTTTTATTACAGAGTGAACGCAGACTTTTTCTACTTGATTTATGTTAGTATCGCTACAAACCTGTCTTTATTTTAAAATCTATGAAGGCAAACCAAATTTACTTTTGTTATTCTGAATACTTAGAATGAACTAAACAAAATCTAATTAAAGTTTGTTTTTAAAATAACAGTTTTTAAACTTTTTTTCGTTGTTCTTGTAAACAATAGTACGTGAACGCAGACTTTTTCTAGCTAGTGTATGTAACTCTCTTGTAAAAATTATTTATATTATTTTATTTAAAGAAAGATGTGACATTGCTCATGTAATATAAAGTTTGAATAATTATGTTCGAAAAATATATATCAAAAAAGAACTTTCTAAAAATATTGTTTATATTATTGATAATGAAACTGTAAGCATAACATCGATAATTCACATTGCACTTAGATGTTACATAAGTGTTAGTAAAGGAGATAAAAGGATTTGAAACTTGTGATGACAATATGAATGATAACAAATAGAAAAGTAAAAAAAGAGAAAACGTTTTGGTGATAATGGCCATTTCATCTTAGAAATGATTTCACATCAACATTATTTATTACTGCATTAGAGCAATAAGATTGCTGAATGTGCAATATTGTCCAACACAATCTCTGGCATAATTTTAAAAACAAAGTGAAGCAAAATTTAAACAATCATAACTGATAAATTAATCGCAAGATTTTTCTAGGTTCACATTTTTAATTTTGTAAATTATTTGGTAGAATATCAAAAGATATTTATAGGCTAATATCTCGAGTTTCTGATAAGTGTGTCAATGACTCTTTTGCTGACTTGTAACGCCTGAATTGGAAAATGTTTATTATTTTACTGTTTAATATCAGAATTTCGGTAAATCTTAGTTCTTTTGTTATTTGAAATGGACTATTCGAATAAATTTAATTTTTTTTTTATTTTCTAAGAACTGTCTTGTCTCTGTGTATTTGAGTTACTTATGTCTTTGTAGAAAATGCTTGTACCTATTGGTCGACGGATTGACATTTAAAACTTTTTGCTTATTTCATGAAAACGATTAAATGAATTTATGTAAAACTAATGACTTGTTTCATTAAAATGAACTTTTGTTTTTAAATTTCGGAGATGATTTGGAGTTGGTCCCCCCGAAAAAGGCCTGGTGATAAGAAGATAAAGGTTTTCGAAGAAGATTTTAAAGATTTTATCCATATTTTTAGGCATATACAAGTGGTGAAAGCACAACAACAACAAAAATAAAACAATAACCAGTTTTATAAAAATACAATCGAACCCCCATATTACGAACCTCTATACTGCAAATTTTTCTATATAGTGAACTTTTTCCTAAAACCAAGAACATTTCACGATTTTCTTCGTAAAATAATTTCCCAATAGCTATGTCACGATAATAAATTTTCTATGTCACGAACTTTTCTTCTTGCGATTCAATTTTTTCCTCTCCATTTTAAAGTATTTCTGGACTTCAAGTTATTCTCTCTTTTAACGCATTTTATGATGGTCATAAATCTTTAACTGGTTCTATTAGGTGCCTAACTCGCCGAAAGCAATAGAATTCTGGGTGTTTTATCCAAGAAGTGCAACCTTTAACTTCCATTGTCCAGTTAACTAGAAACAACTTCGATATCCCTTTCACCCTCAGGGGAGTTTTCTCGTGCCCTCGTGTCCTTGAACTACTCTCTGTTCATTTGTAGTGTTAATCAGTCGTACTGGTAACTTCATTTCTTGTAACTCGAAAATGTCAAAACGTAAATGCTTTAGCATCAAACAAAAAAATTAATTCTTCAGGAAGTGGATAAAGGCGTCAAGAAAAAGAATATTGCTTTAAAATTTGATATTCGTTCAAACAGCTTATTAACTATTTTAAAAAATTGAGATAAGTTACAAAATTAAGATTAATCGAATTCTTGCTCATAACGTTTAAGAACATGTGCCTCTGAAGATGTCAGCGAGGGACTTTTAAAGTGGATACACACAATACGAGATAAAAAGGATCTCTGGACCTTTCGTAATAGAGAAAGCTCTTCAGTTTGCGAGGGCGTTGGAATACGACCAATTTCTAGGTAGCAATGGATAGATAGAAAAATTTAAAAAAAGACACGGGAAAATACGTATGAAAGGATTTTTAGTGCATTGCAAAGATGTAAGGCGTATTATAAAACAAAGGATTTTTTCAAACAAAAAAAATCAAACAAAATTAACAGATTTTATGAGTAATTAAATTTAAGTACGCATACAGTAATGTATGTTTAAAAATTCTAATTATAAAAGAATGTATGTTTAAAATTACTTGCATACTTTAAATTAGAAAATGTCCTTAAAAAATTCACTAATTTTAATATAAAATTATTTTCTTAATGTTGAAAACACAGTACATTCTCTTCGACATTCTTTTTTTCTTGTTTTCCTTGCAGTCTTTCTTTCTTTCTTTTGATGGGTAAGATATATAAAATAAAAATATATTTTATTCTACAAAAAGGGTGTGAATAAATTATTTTTTTTAAATGCATAATGTTTATGAATTTAACATTTATTTTTTGTGTTTTATAAAGTATATTGAAAGAGGAACCTGTATATATAACGAATTTTCATACATACATAGAATGAATTTTTTCTTTTTTTTTGGGGGGGGGGGATTTAGCTACTTCGTTAAATAGAGGTCCGACTGTAATCTATGGAAACTGTTGAGATGTATAAGTTATTCCTACAAGTCATTTTCTATTCACTGACTGATCATTAGAAATAAATTTAAATGTTTCGAAAGTATATTTGCTTTATACAGTCTCTAATTCAAGCATCTAAACCTGCTTAAATTTTAATAGCTTTTTATTTACGTAAATAATATAATTTTTTAATATTTTTATTTGCTTATCGTCCTAATAAAAGAGTTTGACATAAACTTGTAAGCGACTTTCCCCTGAAGTCGCTCCTTCACAATCCTGCCTACCTAAAGATGTTAGAGGAAACAAACCATGACCAGAAACTTCCATAATAATTCTAATTTATTATTATTCAATCACACTGATTAACCACAAGTTAAACCACAAGAGGAAACCCTAAGAGTTATATAAAGAAAGCAATAAACCCTGAGTGAACTAGTGCAAGTAAATAGATCAAACCTAATCAATCTCAACCTATCAATTCCTAATCCACTAATTTAGTATGTACTGGTGGTAGTATGTACTTACCCTTGGGGTCGCTTCCTAATCATCTTGCTGACCTCAAGATGAAGGAGGGAACAATGAATGACCAAGACTATCCATGATAAATCTAATTTATTATTACCAAAGATAATATTCCAGAACAAGCAATCTAGAAAGGGAGTGATATAAAGAAAACAACAATCTTATGTGAATAAGCGCACGAAAAAAATCCGAATAGATTAACTTTTAATTAATCCTATCTTAATACTTCTGAATTCACTAATTTATTCTAGTAGCTAAAAGCCGTCCTTTAGTCACGATGCGCAATTCTAATTCTTACCATAAAAACACTGCTTTCAGCGGTTCCACTCCTTCTGCCCTACGATTATTAAACTTTTTAACTATATATACACTAACTAATTTGCATCTCATGGTTTCTTCTTGAGAGGGATGACTGTGAAATAAACATGATTGCTGGCCCAAAAATTCCTTAAGAGGATTAGTAGTTGAAAGTCGCGTAAAACCATAACACAAGCATAGTGGTAAAACTCCATTCTTAACTCAAGTTGCGTAAATCACTTAAATCTCACCTTAGTAACGCCGCAATAGATTCTCCACTCCTTCTGCTTTACAATTACCAAACTCTGACTTTATATACTCTAATTAATCTGCATATCAAAGTTTCTTCTTGAGAGGGATGGCTGTGAATTAAACGCAAATGCTAGCTCAAAGATTCTCCAAGAGGATTAGTATGAAGGCCGCGTCACAATTCCCTTCAAGAAGAAAACGTGATTTATTTGAGGGTCTTAATGACTCGATAGAAATTACGTTGAAAAAAATTTGCACTTAAACTATCAAGAATTCTCTAACGCAAAACTAGCATTAACTTTTACATAAAAATACGCTACATTTAAAAAAATACTCCAAAACTACTAGCTCAATAATTTATATCACTCACAAGACCTCCACTTTTACAATCATTATTTAAGGTGTACCCCATTTGGGCGAGGACCAGGGAAAAACCTCCCCCAAGGGAAGGGAGAAACTCGGCCGTACATAACGTGTAAAATTTAGATATTCTAACAACCTTCGTTGTACATGATTCACTTTCTTCATCACCAAAAAAAAATCTTCAGAATATCAGGGTCAGCCACCCTGAAATGAGAACTGGATCAGTGGATGTACAAAAAATACATACACAGACAACATTGAACTTGCACACATATATCAAATGTTAATTACTTTTAAACATGTAAACACACCATCTGGTTTTTCAAAAAACTCCCATTCCATTCGTGCAGCGCTATTAGTATTATTGTTAATTTCCTATCTACACCGCGTCCCAAAACCAGATATATACTAATATATCTACCAACACGTGAATACATACACAATTATATACAATTTCAAAGCATTCATTATAAACAAACAATACAAGGAATTCTCGCATCCCAGCTAAGTCTCAAGAAGAAGTAAACAAATGTAATCCACACTTTGGAATAAATTTACGCATACAAAAGTTTATTTCCACACAACCAGAAAAATGCACCGCAACGTAGTGTAAAACTTTTGTACAGTAAAAACTTTAACAAAACAAGACTTGCTTCTCAGTAAAAAAAAATAAATGAAACAATACAACCTGGCTAAAGCTCTTTCATCTTCTTACTGTTATGTCTCCAATATGGACCTCTAGTGCTGTTGACCTTCGGCTTCTTTGACTCTCAACAGGTTCCTGGCGCCCTTGTTGCCTGAACTGTCGATGATGATTGAAGTAGTACCGGCTTGGTCTACTGAATTGTTCTCTTCTGGATCGGATTGTTCCCTGCTGGGCTTGCACTGATCTTTCTGAATGTCGGGAACCGGCTTTCCTGGTGACGTCTCTGCTTTTGAGGTGATATGGACTTGATCTTTCTTGTTGGATCCGGCTTGACTGAAGCGACCCTTCTTCCTCTGGACCTGGCCTTGAATCTTCGGCTGGAACCTGTCCAAAGTTCTCTTTCATCTTTCTGCCTATCTTTTTAACTTGCTTAGTTGAGGTGGAGGATGACGTCAACACTCTCTTAGGGGCCTCTCTGATTGGCGGTCTTTTTTTCTGTCCGATCCCGCAGACAGTGACGAAGGAACCTTTCTCTTGTATCTCACCTCCTCCTGTATTCTCTTCTTATACTACTGCTGCCTACGCCGTATTGAAGATTCATTCGAACCAACGGTTCTTTTGCGCCTATTTTCACCCGTTGCTCTCTCCTACCACTTTTATTCCCAGCAACACTAGTCTTTTCCCTCTGCTCTACCTGTCTTTCACCAGACTCACTACTCCTAAAGCCCTGTGACCGATCTAACCTAGGTCTACTTCAAACCATTCGATTGATATTCCGATCCACTGCTAACTCAACGTCCACCACACTCTCATCACTTTTTCTCTGATGGTAAATTCGCACTTAGTCTATATTGACAGTTGTTCTTCTACCCGACTTCCAAATTACAACATTATTATTTTGAACACTCAAGACTCTATAAGGACCCTCAAACTTTAGTTTTAATTTCGCCACCACCTTTTTAGTGGCAGAGCTTACGGGATGCGTTTCGACAAGCACTAAATCATTTGACCTAAATGTTAACTTCGCGTTCCTTCTATTGTAGTACTTCACTGCTAGTATTTTGCCTAGCTTCCTTAAATAATTTCTCACTATTGCCCACCACAAATTCTGCTCCATCCGTCACCATCACAAGTTTTTGAAGCGTGGTAATATGCTTTCTGCCCAAAAATAACTCCGCTGGGGTTTTCCCCGTGGTCTCGTAAACCACCGCTCTCAAGGCATAGACAAATTCGCGTAAGAACTGGTCCCAAGTCTCATGATTATCATTTACGAAACTAGCAATCATTTGCAAAAGATCGCGATTAACTCTTTCCGTTCTATTGGACTGGGGTCTATACACAACTGTTTTAACATGATTTATGCCTAATCTACTACTTAAACTTTCAAAAACTTCGGACACAAATTAGGGACCGTTGTCATTAATCATTTTTACAGGAGCTCCATATCGTGATATATAAATCTCAAACAGGGCATTTGCAATTATTTTGGCGGAAGCCTTTCTGAGGGGTATGACTTTCAACTACTTTGTAAAATAATCCGTTATTGCTAAAATATATCTATATATTTCAGGTCGCGACGCTGGGTAGGGATCTAACAAATCTAATGACACTATTTCATTCGGATAATTAGTTACAATCGGTATTAAACGACCAGCTGCTAACGCGTTTTTATAATTATGCTTTTGGCAAATGTTACATGTCAAAACATATTCGTGTATAGACTTTCGCATAAAGGGAAAATAACAAGCATCCCTGATGACCCGCTATGGGCTTGTCATGAAATTCACACATTATCTCACCCCGCAGTGATCGCGAAATATGCACTCTCAGTTCTCCAAGAGTGGTTGAATACTTCACATAAAATAACAAGCCATCTTCTAATTAAAAATCTGAGAGACCAGTTCCCACAGACTGTCGCATTAACCGAGCTGTCATACGGGTTTTCAAGATATCTATAGATATGACCTAACTCAGGGTCCTGCCTTTGTTCTGAAATTAATTGCTCTCTGGGCGAAATTGCCAAATCTCTGATCACTGCACACGCAATATTTTCACCAACTATACTTTCAACCAGATTTCTAGATAATACATATGCCACCACATTTTGAGCTCCCGGGTGGTGTTCCAATTCAACATTAAACTCGGCTAGCTTCATTCTAGCTAATCATTTGACTGGATAAATTTTTACCGTGAGTCAACTTGGTTAATGCCGCATGATCCGTTATCACTTTACCAAAGTAGGTGCAGAATTTATTCAGAGCCCAGATAACCACTAAACACTTGCGTTCTGTTACTGTGTAATTTCTCTCCGCATTATTGAGCGTACGGGACGCATACTCAATGGGTCTCTGATCTTGTGTAGGCACAGCCCCAATCCCAATCGAACTAACGTCAGTAAACAACTGGAATGGCACATTAAAATCTGGTAATTTTAGTACCGGTGCTTCCGTAATTGCGCGCTTAATATACTCAAATGCAACTTGCGTCTCCCCCGGCCATATAAATTTCTTATATTTCTTCTTTAATTGATAAAGGGGCTCGTAGAGATCTGCGTAACTTTTAATAAATTTCTGATACCCCTGGGTCAATCCGAGAAATTTCGATACTTCTCTAGAATTCTTCGGAGATTTCACTATTATTGCCTAGACCTTATGTTCATCTTTGGTAATCCCATCTTTGCTAATTACCAGACCCGAATACTTTAATTTCTCGCAACTAAAGTTACACTGATCTTTGTTCAAAATCAAACCTGCTTCCTGCAACAACTTAAATACCTCCCTAAAATGTTCGACGTGGTGCGCAAATGATGGATACGAAATGATGACGCCGTCCATATATACACTCACGTACCTCCCTAATACCGGTTTGAGTATTATATCAATCACTTCCTGAAAATTCGGGGCAGCTCCCGAGAGGCCTAACGGCATGCGCTTAAATGCATAAGTGCCGTTTTTCGTCACGAAAGCCATTAACTACATCATTGGGATTTACTGCTAACTGGAAGTAGCCGGACCATAGATCTAATGAACTCACTATCGTCACGTGCAATACATTAGTGATTAAATCCTCAATGAGTGGTAAGGGATACTTAGGGTACCTAGTTATCGCGTTAAGCTTGCCATAATCTACCGCAAATCTATAAGCTTCCGGATTATCTGGAGGTAATCCGTTATTCTTGGGAAACAATACAACAGGAGACGTATAAGGCAATTGAATCGGTATTATTGTACCTTCCCTTAACATGTTATCAACATGATAATCTATTATCTCCTGTTTTACCCTATCGTACCGATAAGGTCTCGAAACTATTGGTGGTTCATCGCCAGTGTCAATTTCATGATGTAATACATGAGTGAGCTCCGGTTTACCCGAAAACAGCCCCTTCAAACTACTAAATAACTTTTTCAGTTCTCTTTTTTGACCCTCCTCCAGTTTCGTTTGCGAGAGATCAATTTCTAAATCCCCTCATCTATTGGTAATTCTTCAATTTGCGATTACGGACTCGCTAATGACTTTTTATATCGAAATTCCATGTAATTTTTGATCCCCTTATAAAATCGACTCCTAAAATACATGGATATTCTAAATCCGCCAACATGTGAAAATTCCATTTTTTCTTAAATTCCCGTATTCTAATTTGAAAATCTGCCATTCTTACATTTTTACCACAGGAACCCTGTGCCCTCATGACCTCGGCGTGTGACTTTTTAACTGGTTTGTAAAAAAAGTATTTTTTATATGTGTCTTCTGAGATAAACGACTTTTCTGCCCCAGTATCTCATAAAGCTTTTGTAAACGTTTCATTCAATAAAATGGGCACATACGGAAGTTTGACAGAGGACATCCGCAGAGCAGAAAGCATGATAGGAGGATTCCCTTCAACCTGCGATCGATCCCCCCCCCTTCATATCGATCGCTTAAAAGTTTAAATTTGTATTGTTACCTTTAGCTCAACTACTTCTCGAACCCCGATTAAAATTGTCACTCGAACCCCTATTTCTGAACTGATACCGATCACCACGATTATTTCTGTCAATACGGTTCCTGTTCTCGAACCCTTGGTTAACCTGGTTCCTCTGGTGTCTATTCCCATATGTACTTCTATAAGTATCTCTCCTATCATTTTTGTTGTTCAATTACCCCTGCATCTTGCCAATTTCTATTCCTACGATTGTCGGGAGATCTCCGAAGCGCATCCCAATCTCGTCTGCCACTATTATTATTACTCGAGCTACGGTGTCTCTCCTCAAATACCTATCTTCATATTTCGTGATCACTTTTAAGAGCTGCGATCTAGAAGTTGATTTCTAATCTCAACGTATTCCATTATTTGAGGTTCTAGTCGAGCAATAATGTTCTCCACCAAACCTTTTCCCACATATTTAGTCCCAGCTTTTTATGTATTTTTAGTAGGTCGTAAATAAATTCCGATGGCACCTGACTTCTATTTTGATACGGCGAATAGAACCTAACTTCCAATTCCGTCTTATTCCGAACTACAGGGAAAATTTCCGCTAACGCCTCCTTTAATTGCGCGAAATCAGTAGCTGTCTCCTGCACCAAAGAATATCCAAATATTTCAAACCAATCCAAAGTGCGTTCCCTGAGATGACCTTTTAGATATGCACAAGCCAAATTGCTAGGTATCTCATAAAACTTAACATTATTTTCTATGCATTCCAAGAACTCATACAAATTTTTCGATCCGGAAAAAAGTTCAGGTAAGACCCTAAAACTAAATCCAACTCCTATCTCGGGGTTAGGGAAAGAAAGGCGCCATTGGGACAATCCCACTGGGTGCAATTGTAAGCGACTTCCCCCTGAAGTCTCTCTATCACAGCCCTGCATACATAAAGTTGGAGGAAACAAAGCCTGACCAGAAACTTCCATATATAATAATTCTAATTTATTATTATTCAATCACACTAATTAACCACAAATTAAATCACAAGAGGAAACCCTAGGAGTTATATAAAGAAAGCAATAAACCCTGAGTGAACAAGCGCAAGTAAATAGATCAAATTAACCTAATCAATCTTAATCTATCAATTCCTAATCCACTAATTTAGTATAGTGGAAAAATTCCGTTCTGAATTCAAGTTACGTAAATCACTTAAATCTCACCTTAGTAACGCTGCAACAAACTCTCTGCTCCTTCTGCTTTACAATTACCAAACTCTGACTTTATATACTCTAATTAATCTGCATATCAAGATTTCTTCTTGAGAGGGATGGCTGTGATTTAAACGCGAATGCTAGTCCAAAGATTCCCCAAGAGGATTAGAAGGAAGGTCGCGTAAAGACCCATCACAAACTAAAGTATCGTAGGGTATTTTATTACCTTGCTGGCCACACAAGATGCAACAACCTGAAAGAAGAATGGAAACCATGTGAAATTTGCATCATACGTTGGCGGTGATGAAATATGCAAATCATTAGCATCATAGCGCAGATACAAATAGCGGGTGACTGCAGCGCCACCCGCAAGCTCTATCTCAGGGGAGAACAGATTGACGATTTGAAGTACGGCAATTGTTTTTTCGTGCGTATTTTTTTGAATAAGTTATTTACTTATACCTCTTGGAAGACATCGAGCGTCTTTTGACCAAGTTTCTAAATTCGACCGAGGAAGAATAGTAGCCAATAGGAAGTGCAGATTATCTTTCACAGAAATCGGTTAACGTGTTGGACGAAACCAAGCAACTGTGATGCGAATCTGTCATCGCTGGATGTAGAAGGAACCGACGGATCAACAGAGTTGATTGCATTCACCTCATTGCATCACTGCCCTTGATGACAAGCGGATTGTGCGCATGGCAGTGATGGATCGAGCAGCCACATCATGAACCATGATTCAGTCTGTTACGCATCATTCGGTATCCACTCGTACTATTCGACGTCGTTTGCAGTAGAGCTCCCAAGGCGTCCATTGCTTCATTTACTCTTCACTGGAAACCACAGTGTTTGTGTCGCCAATGGTGCGATGAACGGCGGACTTGGACAATGGAATGGAATGACAATGTGTTTACTGACGAATCCCGCTTCTGCTTGAAACATCACGATTGGATTCAAGTTTGGAGACATCGTGGTGAGAGGCTGCTGAACTGTTGCTTTATCACACTGATCCTGCACTCGGTATCATGGTTTAGGGTGGTATTCGATTTCACCGCCCGCAACCCTCTAGTTCGTATTGTCGGTACACTGATAAGTCAGCGCTACATCTCTGAGGTGTTGGAGCCCGTGGTCCTCAAATACGTTCAGTGCTAGCCATCAGCCATATTCCAAAAGGATATTGCGTGACCACACGTAATGTTCAGGAGTTCTTCTTTACCCATCAGATTGAATTGCTTCCTTGACTTGATTGTTCTCTCAATCTATCGCCAATTGGAAACGTGTGATACATGCTTGCACACCGACTGATCCACGATACATCACTCGCTGCTACCCCAGATCAACTTTGACAGTATATCGAAGCTGTATCAACTTCTGTATCCCAAGGATACATTCAAAGCCTCTTTGACTCTATGCCAGTGTTTCTCAAACTTTCAATACTGGCGACCCAATTTTCAATCATAATTTTTGTCGCCCCCCCCTGTACAACAATAATGTATTTACTGCAATAAAAATGGACTTCGAGAGAAAGACGCTTAAGTTACAATACGATCTTAATTATAAACCATACAAATTAATACGATAAGTACATTAAATTTTGTATATGTAACTTTTTTAAGTAATATATATTTTAAGAAAATTACTTAAAATATATATTACTTACTTATTACTATGTTATTTTTCTTTCTCTGATTTTTAAATTGGAACAGATCACAAAATGATATATTTAACTAAGGATTTATTTCCTTCGGCATCCATTTCTTAAAGTACAAATGTCATTAGAAAAATAGTCTAGTCTATGTTGCTCTCTATCCTATCCATCACATCTGGCATTATCGGGTACGTTTGCGTGAGTCTGGGCAACCTATCGGACGTCTGCGCAAAGCACGTAACAATGCTTTTCCTCGTACAATTCCAGTCAGTTTTATTCGACTCGATACTTCTATAGCTACCGAATCTAGCTTGAATGTAATTTTTTTTAATTTGCCCGTTAATTGTAATTCACGGTAATTAAGTATTTACGGCAGTAGATTAAAACAAAATCATACATACATTTTTAAGTCGTAAGCAAACATTCGACGATAATAAAGGATCAACAAGTACACAGACGAGCATGGTTCCGAAAATTAAATCAAGGCAATATTCTCCAAAATACTTATATTTTGGATTTACCACTACTGAAATAAATGATGGGGAAAAAAGCCCCAGCTCGCTATGTGTTAAAACTTACAAATCTGAAGAACAACATGTGAAAGTTGTTTTTAAAACCATGTAAAATCATTTAGCAATTTCGACAAAGAATTTTAAAAAGTATTTTCTGGATGAGGACAACTTGGTAGCAAGTTACGAGTGGATTAGGGATCTATTTCAAGACACTTCAGAAGGGCTCTCAACTTCCGAAGAAGAAATCTTCATAGATTTCGCATCCAGTGAAAAATTAAAAGGCAATTTTGTAATAAATCGCACTTTTAATTTTGGGTAGAGGTGGATGATGAATTTTCTGTACTGAAAACAAAAGAACTTCGTATACTATTACCATTTTCAACATTCTATCTTTGTTAAATCGGATTTTCTGCGGTGGCTGCTTTGAAGACAAAATATAGATCTCAGCTAAATATAGGAAAATAACTCAAAGTGTCAATTTCTGATATTAAACCTTCCTTTGAAAAACTTTGCTCTACAAGACAAGCCCATGGAAGTCCTTAATAATTATTAAACTTGTTCTTAATTTAGTGTTAAGAAATTATTTATAAAATACCTTCTTCAATACTGATACATTAAACGTATACTGGCTAAAACACCGGCTCTTCGCACGAGTTAATTTTTTTAAAAAAATAAAACATTATTCTTGATATAATAGCTGAACTGTAAGGAGAGTAAAAAAAACTGCGTGCACGACATAGTATAAAGAAATGTAAAATGATTTTTTTTAGATAAATGCTATAATTGTAAATAACTATTTAAAAGAACTGTAATTTTTTTTAAACCGCACACAATTAGCATTTAGAATTAATGTTAAATAATGAAAAAGAATATAAAATGCCGATGAAGAATAATTGTGTTACTTTTTAATATTTAAAGCGAGAAGACTTCAAAATGTTTTAACCCGGGAGCAGGCGTGCACTTGATACTAACGCTAATGGTAGTGCGGGGGGACTCAGTCACCCCAATCATTTGTTTATAATTATTTTTACTGTACATGATACAAATCGGAATTCCAGTGAATAATTTAATTAAGAGAAAGTATACTTATCGGCTTTCAAGGACTATTCAATTTTTCTTTGATGATTTGAGATAAAATCCAATAAAACTGAACTAATAGGATTCAAAAGTGCAAGACCTTAATAAAGGACGCAAATCAGAGACACTTTTCTCTAATATTACAGAAATGCTATTTGTGGCAAAGCTGTCAAATTTTGTTCAAGTTATTGTAGTTTTAATGAGCTTTCATGATCGAGTGAGTGAATATTAACGTCCCACTGTTCAGCTTCACGAGGGCCTTTGGAGACGGACCTCGTATTTTTGAACCATGGTCAGGTGACGAGGGTGATACTTGAGCTGGCCTCTTTTAACTACCTCATCACTCCAACAAGAGGACGTTTGAGCTCTCGACAGATTTAACGTGCATCTTTTCTCTACACGGCGGGTCTTTAGTGGTACTGGACTCGAACTCGTGACACCTTTGGGGATCAACAAATAGCAAGTTGAACTTTTTCGTTCTTGTGTCTTTTTGACAAGGCGAACTGAACCTTGTGGTACACTTATGGCTTCATATTTTAAGTTGATAGAGTTCTTTAGGAAGCATTTGAAAATTTTCCTCTCGTTTCATGTTCATCGCGTTCCTAAATCGTGAATAATATGCATTCTTTCAACTTCCTTCAATAAAGATAATAGATATCTCGCACCACTGCTCCCGGGTTAAAAGTGTATTCAGAAATAAATACGGATGGTCTAAAAAGGTTTATGGCGTTTTTCACTATGCTTTATATGTTTGTGAGAGTAATCATAAAAATATAAATCTTGGCCAAATAATCCTTCAAATCTATCAATTCTTTTCCTAATATCATAAAACTATTTATTATTTACAATTTCCCTAAGCGAAAAACAAACGGAACTAATGTAGAACACTAACTATACCAGTAAATTTGAAGGTCAATCAAATGATCAGCAAATGTATTATGCAGCCTGGTTGAAAAGTGAATCATGTCTTCTTCATTTTCTTTTTCTACAACTAATGAACAGTATTTCAATAATAATTACAGTGCAGTATTGTTTATCTTTTTAGAATTTTTCTCAGGCTCTAAGTTTTTTTTTTCTTTTAACGAGTAATATTTTATGTTAAAACGCAATAAAAAAATCTCTCATTGAGGAAATACAGCAAATTAAACAAAATGTTTTTTTCCTTTAATTTGGTTTTGGGATCAAAGATAGCTATTTGATGACGGAAAAACGCCAGTTGATAAACATAAATTATATCAGTGTTGTGTATTTTTTTTATTATGGAAGAAAGTATTTTGTTTTATTTCTCTTTCCGGTTATTTTTTTTAAAAAAATCTTTAAATTTTCGATATGCTCGCGCCCCACACTTTGAGAAACCCTGCTCCATGCCGAGGCTGGTGGCAGTGGTTACAGCCAACAATGTCGGCTACACTGATTTTGTCATCATCCACACATCGCAAAAGGCTGTAATTTTAATCGTTTGATTTTTGTATATCATGTTATCTGGCAAATATATTTCGCTGTGATATCTCTGGTCTTTCTTGGTGATGCATTTTGTGTGGCCAGAAGTGAACTTAATGAATACAGAATGAATGAGAGATAAATTATCTTAACGATATTGATTTTTTTTATCTGTCTCAGTTATTTAATGTGTATTTATTTTTACTAAATTGATAATTAAGTAAAGGAAATAAATTTCAAAACTGGATCACAAGAAACAAATAAAACAGTAATTGAATCAGGAATAAATTTCGACTCGAGAGATTTTTGTTGAAATCAACATTATCACAGCATAATCAAATATTTCTATTAGTATATCTGTGCCCATATTCATTTGAAAAAATAAAAGATCCAATCCATGATTTTTCTTCTAATTTATAAAAAAATTTCCAGGTTACTTATTCTCTAGCGTTTTTTTGTTTTTGTTTTTCCAAGGTCAAAAGAGAAATATCTGATGATCTCCAATGCTTTGGAGATAGAATTGTCAATGAGATAGATGATCTAGGTTGGGAATGCGAACTGAATTTACCATCTTTAGAAAATACAGATGTCTGGGGTCGACGCACTGATGAATTAAGAACATGTCATGCTTGGAAAAAACAGCACGATATTAGTGCTGAAGAAGGCATCGTAGCTATTCCATATGAGCAAAAGCTACATCTTTGGAGGTACATTTTTCATTTTCAATTCGGAAATCTGTTTACAGTTGAACTTATAAATATTTGAAAGTAAGACAATCCGCTTTTTCTCTAATTACAGTCGCCTCCATCAAATATGTAAGATATACTTATATTCACCTTCAGCTGGATTATATACGTGTCCTTTGGCTATGACAGACGGAGCAGCAAAAACAATACTATCGTGGAGGAACTCTGTAAGTATTTTCAAGTATGTAAGATGATTATATTTCGATGTATACAAACAAAACAAACTAAATATGGTAATTTAGGACTCACAGACAAATTTGAATCAGAATGAAGCACAAGCATTATAGAAGTTTTACAGTCTATTTTTTGATTTTATTCTTCTCAACTAAAATATCACAAATAAGGTTTACCAAACTAAATCCTATCTATCTAGCCATATATATACAGGGTGGTTCCGAATTCATAGTACAAATTTTTAAGGTACAGGACATTGTAACAAATATTTATTGTTTTGGAATGTGTAGGCGTAAGTGACGTGGGAAGGCACAAACACAAACAAATAAGAAATGAAAGGAAAGACAAAGTGTTTATTAAAAACGTCGTTGACAAGTGCAATGTTTAAAATATTTGTTCAAAATTGCGTCCACCAGTTGGGATACATTCTTGAAATCGTCGGTGGAGCAATTAGCGTACACCAGCGGTCTTCAAACTTCTTCAATTCACGGAAACCCTAGAACTTGAAGGTACTTTCCTGGAACCCCTACAACTAGAAAGTGTTTTCGTGGAACCCCATTCCCTACTCATGCTTCGAAGATTATTTCTTAAAATAATATTTAAAATAGATCAACATGTTATGGGTACTTTATGTAAAGGCAATTAAAAAATGCATTTGTTATTAAAAAATTCTAATGTAATTTTTTTAACATAATTTACGCATTAATAATATTAATTTGTGATCCAAATGCTATAGATGCATGTGATCCTATACATGCATTATATTTAGTAACTGGGATATGTGCTTAGTTTTCTTCTCACAAACTGTCAAAGTCTAGGTTAATTGAGATTAAATGCAATCGCATTACAAATTCGGAGTTTAATTTGCTTTTATACTTTGTTTTTGTAGCCACTTATGTTGAGAAATATATTCCACTTAAGGTATCCGACTACGTTCGGAACTGTGATTTTCCAAAGCGTCTAAAAGAATAAAATTTATTATATTTTGTTTCATTTAGATTAGAAAATGTACATAAAATTGTTTTAAGAATAGTATTACAATAAAAAATTATTTAAGTACAATATTTTGAAAAAAAAATTAACATAAAATGATCAATTTTCAAAATGATCTCCTTTTGCGAAAAATGCTTCTATTGGAATAATATTTTGCGTGCATATAGCTCAGACCTCTGTTCAGAGGCTCAAGTAGAATTTTTGAAATGTATTACTTAGAAGTGGTTTTATTCATATTTTACGACAACAGAGGGGAGCAATTTTAAGAAAAAAACGCCAATAATTATTTCAATTGGTGGTAACTCTGAAAATATTGTGAATTTTTCAAAAATTCTAGTTGAGCCTCTGTAGAGAGGTCTGAATACAGGCAAAATATTTTTATAATACACTGCTGGACAATTGCTAAGGACGGATAACACTATCATCTATAGCAACCACAAAATGAAAGGAAGCAAAATGTGGAAAATTAGAATAAGTGCGGGATATTAGTAAGAAGAAGTATGAGTATATGCAATTTTTTTTCCACGTCTGTTCATCACGTGATAGCGTTCATAAGAGCTTTAAAGGTTTTGACGCGTGTGGACAGTTGTTGTTTCAAGTCAAAGTTTTATAGGAAAGATTTAATAGACGAACTTAAAATTTTTGGCATGTCTTCCCGACATCACATAGATGATTTTATGTGTGGCCGAATTATTGGAAAGATCGAAGAGAAGGGCGAAAAATAACAGATGTTGCCAGGGAGTTCGACATCGCTCACAGCGTTGTTTCACGGCTGTGGAAGTCATTTAAACCTACTGGAATGTGTAGTAGACGGCACGGGGAGGTCGTGTTAGAAGTACGACGCCTGCAGAAGACAGATATATCGTCCTATCAGCAAAAAGGAACAGGCGCACCACAGCTCAGCAGGTGGCAAATCAGTTTCTTGCTGCCTCAGGAAAGCAGATCTCCCGAAAAACTGTTGCCAGACGTTTGAGGGGAGGGAGGACTATACGCACGCAGACCTGTTGTGTGTGTCCCATTGACCAGACAGCACCGTACTGCCCGTTTGCAATGGTGTCGTGAGCATCACAATTGGACTGAACAGGACTAAGCATGCGTACTTTTCTCAGATGAGAGTAGGTTCAGTCTGTCATCGGATTGTAGACGTCAACTGATCTGGCGCGAGAGTGGTACTGCTTATCGTCCAGAAAATATCCAGGAAAAGGACCGATATCCGACATGCAGTATCATGGTGTGGGCCGGCATCATGATCAATGGCCGCACGCGCCTACATGTGGTTGCGAATGGGACTATGACGGGCCAACGTTACATTGATGAAGTTCTACTTCCTCATGTTCGTCTTTTCCGTGGTGCTGTCGGTGATAAATTTGTTTTTATGGACGACAACGCAACATGTCATCGAACACTCGCTGTTCAGGATTGTCTAGACAGCGAGGGTATTCAACGTCTCGTATGGCCAGCGCGTTCTCCGGATCTAAACCCCATTGAAAATGTGTGGGATGCTTTGGGGAGGCAAGTTGCTGGTCGAAACTATCCTTCGACAAACAAGAACACCCTCATCCGTGCACTCACAGAGGAATGGGATAAATTGCCTCAACAGCTGCTGGATAATGTTGTGCAAAGTATGGTACGACGTGTGGAATGTTGCATCACACTCCACGGTGGACATATCCCGTACTGATACCTTTCTTTAAGGTGCCTGCTGACTTTTAGATGCATTGTTCCATTTCTCCGTACGCAGATCAAATGAACATTTTTTTTTCTTTCAGATGTTTCACAGCTTTTGTACTTTCCAGAACAATAAATATTCTTTATTCTAATGTCTGAACAGTGTGGCAACTATATTTTATCCTACTAGGCCTCATCTCTCGCTTTATGTTATGCTACATAGCAATTTGTGGTTCGTCCTTAGTAATTGTCCAGCAGTGTAGAACCATTTTTCACAAAAGGAGAACATTTGGAAAAAAGATTATTCTAAGTTAGTTTTTTGCCAAAATGTTATATTTAAATAAATTTTTTTTTGTCAAAATGTCCTTAAAAAAATTTTATGCATGTATTCTAATCTGAGTGACACTAAATATTATGAAAATTATCCATTTATGCGCTTTTTTAAAATCACGGTTCCGAACGTAGTCGGATACCTTAAACAATGATCTGAATGACATTAAAATATTTATAAGTGTGTGAGAAATCCCGTGCATTTTGCATGAATTAGCAATCTAAAATTTATAAGCTGTTATTGCTTAAATTTAAACATCGAATTTGTTGATATGTTGATAAGTTGTTTCCTCTCCTTCATTAAAGGTATTTTTTTTTTTTTTTCAAAAATACAAAAAAGTACATTTTCCATTAGAAAACTATTTAGTTTTGCAAGGCGTGCTAACTAACGAGTAAAAAATTATCTCGCAGAACTGGAGATAGCAAACAACAGAATATTCATTATCTAGTAGGAAGTATATATATATAAAGATAAAACATTTTAATATTCTTTTTTTATTATAATTCAATTTTAAAAAGTGTTTCAAAATAAAGTTATTATATATAAATAAAATTTTCAGTTTTAATGAATAGGGGGAGGGGGAAAGGGGTGATGAGCTTTAGATACTTGTAACTATACTAACTTCGTAGGAAACGTGAACGTGGATCCATTTTGCATACGTATTTATTTCTTCTCAATTTTTTTTTTCAATGTGACTCGTGGAACTCTTGGATATGCCTTGGGGAGCCCCAGGGTTCCGTGGAATACAGTTTGAAGACCACTGGCATACACGTTCAGTGATGCCAGGTATTTCCCGCACACGTGCAGCAGCTTCAGATATTCGAGCAACGAGATCCTTACCTGAGTCAAGCGGAGTTGCATAAACAGAATTCTTCAGATGTCCCCATAAAAAGTTATCTAGGTTCTATAAAACGGGAGATCGGGGTGGCCAAGAGACTGGAACACCGCACCCAATCCATAGTGCCTCAAACGTAGCATTCAGGTAAGAGCGCACATAAGTGCTGAAATGGGCTGACGCTCCATCATTCTGAACATTCTGCAACAGTTCTGATAACACCTGTTTTAGAAAAATAAGATAACATTCGCCATTAAGTTGCTTCAGTAGTAAGTGCGAGCATATCAAAAAGTCGTTGACAAATACCAATCCACACGTTCCTACAGAATCCTTATATATACGTATGGTGTTGCGCTGCATGTGGATTTTCGGTTGCCCACACATGGGAACTGTTCGCATTAAAGACAGCCTCGCGTGTAAACGTCGTCTCATTTGTAAATAACACATGAGTTATGAAGTCCGGCTGCAGCGTACATTTCTGTACCATTCACTGGAAGAAGTTCTGGAGGAGAGGATAGTATGCCGGACTCAAAGCTTGTACTCGCTGAAACAAGCAGGGGTGTAGGCGATTTTTTCTTAAGATTCTACAAATGGTCTGATGACTCGCACTTACGTGATGAGCAACAGTTCTTTAACAGACTCGAGTCAAGTACAAGAGTATGGTTACTAACCATAACGTTCAAGAGGCTCTCTTTGCAGGCTTGAACTGCGTACAGCTCTTCGTCGACTAGCATCATATCTGGTGACGTGGAACCAGTAGTGTAACGTACACCCTCGCAACCTCCGCATCGCGGGCGGATTCTAGGGAGCCCAAATCCAGACTGGCGCCAAGTACGTATCCTTTGTACGATCTCACTTGGCGCCCAGAACCTGACTTTGCAGGGGTATTAATACTCTACACTGCGTGGAAAGAACCTGTTTCTGAAGTTGACGATGGAACCGCTGAAAAATTCTAAGATCTTGCATTCGTCAATTAGGAAACTGTGCGTGATACATTCACAGCACAGCTCTGCTGGTATCATTTGCACGGACGTACATGTAATGCATGTCTGTTTTTTCGGCATATGTAAAACCTTCCATCGTATACGTCAGCACAATTGCGAATGGCACTTTCCCCTACTTAGGAATATCATGTTGAACGTCGGCTAGACATCTATTGCCCCCTACCGGCAACGCAACAAACCGATAACTCCATTTCTCTTTTCTTTTATTTCTCCTGTTAGTACCTCCCCGCGTCATTTACGCCCATATATTCCAAAATGATAAATGATTTTTACAATTTCCTGTATCTACCCTTAAAGTTTGTACCATGAAATCGGGAACACCCTGCATATATATAATGATAATAATATATACTTGAGTGTTATGGTCGACTCAGATCAGCATCCATGATTTTCGAATGCCTTTCATCAGTGGATTCACTTTGACTCTTGTCACCCAACCGGCACAGCGGTTAGCGACGCTGACTGCGGTGCCGTAGGGACTGGGTTCGAATCCCGGAGAAGACATGGATGTTTGTAAATGTATAGAGCCTTTGCAGCATAGGGCTACTCTAAATACCCGTCCAGCCGCAAGTCCTCTCGTGTGGTTGGTGGAAGAGAAAGAGAGGTGGGACAGGGTTTTCTCCTCCTAAATTGAGGTGGAACCGAGCAAAATCGTACTGTCACCTGCATGGTGCTCAAAGCTAAGGCTAACGACAGGCGTAAAAATTCTATCCCTTAGCCCTGATGAATTTCGCGGGTCTCGACCTGACTTCGTCAGGCAAGTGGCATTAGTCACAACAACAACTTTGACTCTTGCCTGGGTCAGTGAGACGGTTCCTCGAAGCAACTTTTGAAATATTAGTGCAATATTGATATTTACATAGGGTTCGATTATTGACTTCACTCCTACCGTATATTTACTATTGAGACTTTAGAAGTTGAAATTAATAAAAGTTGTGGGTTTTTACTGCGTCTGTTGATCCTTTGTTCTCCAGCACTACTGCGAACTCTGGTTCGTCTCAAATTTACTTTCTCTGCTTACTTTTGTATATATTTTATCATTTCATAGTTTTCCCATTATTATAATATGAAAATCCATTAACATAAATCGCTTCTGACACTCTACTCTACTCTAGTAGACTTACTCTAGTAAATTTTATATAATTTTTTTAGAACATATTAATTTTCATGTTTTCTGATAGTATGATAAACACTAACGTTAAATACAGGAAATGATGAGAAAGTCTGGAATTCATTAAAAGACTTTTTTTTTGATAATGTTAGGATTAAATTCCTATACGGTGCTTGCCATTCTTTTACATCCTTTTTTTTTTATCTCTCTCTCTCTCTCTCCTTTTTTGTGCAAATGTTTGGACACGAATGCGTTAATAAATGTTATTGGATAAAATTGGATGACAACCATATACATTTGCAAGTATACTCAGTTTTTTTCTACATTCTAAATCAAAATTTGGCATTTTTGTGACAAATTTTAAAAAATATTTCTAGGTTTCTGGGGAAACAAATGAGCGATTCGTAAATGCCTTTAATCAACTTATTTCTAGAGACCCCGAAACTTTTTGGACATCTGGACAATGGATGACTGAAAGAAGAGGGGGTTCAGATGTCGGTGAGCGCCATTTGAAGAATTTATGTTCTATTAAAATTTATGTGCTTGATTTTCTATAGTCTTTTCGAATTGATAGATGTGAAAGCCATGTTTAAAAGACTAAAGGATTCACTACTATCTATTTACATCAAAGCAAATAAAAAAATATTTTTTTAATTATAGGAGCAAATATCACCCCCTTATTTCTCTCAAAATTTGATAATTTACAGTGCACTATCCACCTTTTTTTGCTATCGAAAATGTGTTATTGACTCCATTGAATTTATTAGCGAAAGCAGGAACAAAAGCTTCCTAAGTCGAGTAATATTGAATGTTTGTGCAATGTCTTGTTATTTCTTTCTCCACGTGATAGCTTTAAAAACATAAATTTCATTGTTATTTATTTTTATTACTATCTAAATATGGCAGTTGAAGTGTAGTAACAATGCTTGAAATTATAACCATATTCTAATGCCACATAAAAAAGACAACAATAGGTAGAAAAAACAATATGGTTGTGAAAAGATAAAAGAAATGTAGCAATTTAGCTATAAAAATTACATCTTTATGTCCACCAACTAATACATAACTGTTCTACAAATGTCTTTATGCCTTAATGCAGTGCTTCTCAAACTTTCTATACTCGCGACCCAATTTTCAATCATAATTTTCATCGCGCCCCCTTACATACAATAATAATGTATTGAATTCAATAATAATATACTTTGATGTAAATCTACACAATACGACCTTAATTATAAACCGTATAAATTATCAAGATACGTATTAAATTTGTATATAATTTGGCCACTGGTAATGATTAAACTGGTTCTTGACTTAGTACTGTTAAATTAAATATAGGGTGTAGACATTTTTATAAGTGTATTATATCAGTGTCAAGGTGTATTTTATTTTTTATTAGGTCAGAAAGTATTATTTTTTCTGCTTCCTTTCAGTAAATTTATAATTTTTTAAAATAATGTTTGTTTTCGACTTTTCGATATACTCGCGCCCCCTTGTAGGATTATCACGCACCCCTAGGGGGCACGCCCCACAGTTTGAGAAACACTGCCTTAATGGATTCCTTAATCTCTGGATTGATTCATTATTGATCATTATTTGGCTCTTTATAGCTATTAATTCTTTATAGTTTGTTGCATAAAGTTAAAATTTAGAAATAAATTACAAAAAGGCAAATATATTTTTGTTGTTTATTGTTCTTATTTTAATAAAATGACTCACAAAACTTCTCTTTGTATTTTCTATAAACCACGTACGTCAGCGTTTCTCGAATCAAATTTTTAATTGCGTGAGCATATTAAAAAGTCGAAAACAAAAGATTATTTTTAAAAATTATTAATTTACTGTAAGTAACACAAACAAAATGTATTCAAACATAATAAAAATAAAATACACATTTACGTTTATACAATACACTTATGAATGTATCAGAACTGTACAATGTATTTTATAATTAATTTAACAATGCTAAGTTAAGAACAAGTATCTCATGGGTTTGTATTAAAATTTATCTTGATAATTTGTACGGTTTATAATTAATCCCCTAATTGCCGAATAAAAGTTATGCGATTCGCTTCCCAGTGCCGCCGTTTTCCACGTAGATGCTCATATGTGATGATTGGGGGGGGAGGTATAAATAAGCAAATCCTCTGAATAGTGCACAGAAAAAATCGTACTTCGGAAAGACGTATATGTATGTCCAGAAAATCAAAGCTTTGGCTGAGCGAGAAGTTTATATACGAAGGTGGCCCTTAAGAGGCTAAAGTCGTATTGTAGCTGTGAAGATCCCCTTGGATCTCACTTTGAGAACGAGAATAATTTTGAGTCAAAGAAGAACCAGTAGCCATTTTTGTAAATAACTTTCTTTATTTGGTTATCTTTCCCAAATAGAATCAAAGACTTTTAATAACAAATAAATCAAAATAGCTTTATGAGGTTTAAAAGGGACTTTCCTTTACATTAACTTAGATATTTAATGATCCAATTAATTAACAATTAGAATATCGATCACGCAGAGATTACCGCAATAAGAGATCCCATAATTATATTCAATAATGTTCTTACTGAACATTTAACTTTAATCTCACTCCTAATATAAAACTTTAATGAGACTTTAATTATAAATCAATATTTACCGCACTGAATCTCAGCTCTTCCTGCCTAATTTATCCACCTAGAAATCTTCAATAATAAATCTTTAACTTCACTATTATAACTTCCTGCCTCAATCTCTCTCTCCTACTGCCTCTCATTTTACTATTCCGTTTGACTTAAATACTTTATCTAATCTGCATAAGAAGGAATCTCTGTCCTCTTTTTGGAGTTGATTGGAAATAGGTAGGGAATTAAATTTCCCTAAAAAAGATGTCTCAGAAGGTTAGTGATAAAGTTCCGTATAGATTTGTCACATAGCTTTAGTGTCAAACTATAGTATTGTTGTATTCAATACATTGCTATTGTATGAAGGGGCGCAATGAAACTTATGATTGAATATTGGATCACGGATATTGAAAGTTTGAGAAGCACTGACGTACGTTGAACATAGTCTGCGCTTTAACATACCATTGATTACCTTGATGAACCTCTAATTTTTTTGGTTTTATAATTCTAATTTTTTTAAAAAATTAATGTCTTGGATTTAAAATCTCGTGATCAGTAATGTGATTTTAATAAAATAGCGTATTTCTCTCTCTAATAAACGAATAACACTTGCTATAATAATTTAACATGAATTTATTTTATTTACTTTTAGCTAATAGCACAGAAACTGTTGCTGTTCCTGACAACGGTTTTTACCGCTTGTATGGATATAAATGGTTTTCTTCGGCGACTGATTCAAATATGGCTCTTACTTTAGCTAGAATTGTGCAAGATAATGAAGCTTCAGAGGTATTCTTTCCTATCATGTATTTATATATTGATAGTTTGATAATGAAGTAGCTGTGAGATAGTAAGTTTGCTAATCTACTGTGCTTGCCTAAAAATAAGACCTGGTTTTATAATAATTTTTGCTACAAAAGACACACTAAGACTTATTTTTAGGGGATATATTTTTTTCATTACATTAATTTACATTGATTTAAATACAAGCATGTCGTCTTTTTCGTAAACTTTTTCATAAAGTTCATCATGGTTCATTTTGTTGAAGGAAGCCATTCATTTAGTGTGTGTGTGTATTGGGATACTTTGAATTTTTCTGCATTCCAAAGTTAGTCTATCTGTGGTGCCAATACGAGAGCAAATGCTTTGATAGGCTTGAAGATTGTTAAACAATGTTTTTAACAACAATGAAAAACTAAAATAACTATAACGAAGCAAATACTATACTACTAAACATTAGAGCTACTTTGGAACGTTAAGTTCTTGTAGAATCAAAACTAAATACAAAACAATTATTTTAAGAAAAGATAAGACACATGTGTGTGTGTGTGTGATTGGATTGCTTAATATTGTTAAATAACGTCATGTCAATAATGTTTATGTGCACAAAGGATAATAAGAGAACTATTTTAATGTAACCTATATATATATATGTAAGGAAGTCAGTTAACCATCTGTGGTTTGTGTTCCCATGTGTGGTGGTGAAGGCAATTAGTCTTCAGTTAACTTTTAAGTTTAATTATTCGCGATTGTAATACATACAAAATTATTTACATAGATGATGGATTTTGAGTTCATTAATTGTGAAAACCTCTCTTTTTGTGCAGTTTTTTAACAGCCACGATACATCATCGTTTTCCTTCTATTTATGACGTTCACCAACCTCGAGAATCTACAGCCAGTCTAGAGCCGACAACAAGGTGCACGCCATCAGACATGCGTAGAAACGTTCACAGCAGAACACCGTTTATTTTGCGGCTTGGGAATAGCAGCCGGCACTATATATATGTCGCAGGGAAATGCCGAAATTAGGAAATGGATCAAATCCCTAATGGATAGGATCAATTAACGGGAAATGTTAAAATAACGTCTCTTCAAGATCATTTCCCTGATGAAAGTAAGTGATTTTATCAAGTCCCTGGACTGTTCCAGTGAAATGATGAAATGAACGAGTCAGGATTTGCACTGGCAAAATGCTGTCCAGGGAGGGAGGCACCTGGGAAGGGGATCGAGTCCTTGTACTTCCTAACAAAACAGGCAGTACTATCGATCTCCCAAATATCAATCCATATCTTTAAAAAAATGACACCATAGGATTAACATGGGGATTGATATTTTAGTGTGTAAGCCCTCCCCTGCCTAAAATAGGTCACCATTAGTAAAAAAACTATAAAGGGGGAAGGGACAGTCCTAGTCGATCGGCTACACCACGCGCGCTTTCCCGGTTTCCTCTTACACATTTCCGTCCCTTTTCACGAAGTCACTCCCATAAATATCTAGCAACCGAGAGGAAAGATGTTAGACATAAAAAAATGCCAGCCTAAATTTATAATTATTTGTTAATTAGTTTCTAATAAATAATCTGTATTTCATTGACTGTTGTTGTTTTACTTTCTTCTACGTTTAATAATGCACCATATTTGTTAAATAAACATTTATAAACTTGGACAATATTATTTCATCATTTCACTGAAACAGATCAAGGTTTGTTCAAATCCCTTGCTTTCATCAGAGAAATGATCTTGTAGAGACGTTGTTTTAACATCTCCCGTCAATTGATCCTATCCCTTAGGGATTTGATCAAATTCCAAATTTCATCGTTTTCCTGCGACATACATATGTAGATTGCATTTAAATAGTTAACAAATAGTTTTTCAATTTTAACTTAACATATAAACTTAATAACTTTAAAAATTTCACATTTAATTTCCTACAGATAAATCAGCAGATTTACTAGAGGTAAACAGCAAAATATTTTTTAAACACAAAACTATACAAAAATAAAAGAAAGGAACTAAAAAGTTCAAAAATTTTGAGTCGAAATAAACAGAAATACTTATAGCTTACATATTTCACCGGGTGTTTGCTGCAAACGATTGATTGGAACGATTCAATATCGTAATGCGCTTGATCGACATGAGATACACTTCCATGTGCAACTCATTAAAATAGTGACTAACTTCCATTTTACTTTAAACAAATTTTCCTTAAACATATTAATAACGATTTATCTAATTATTTATCTAATTCTTGCAAAAATGTAAACATGAATTATATTGATATCAGCTTCTGAAACTGCCATTCTAAACATGTTTTGATAAATTTGTATTTATAGTATTCCTATTTATAGGATTTACAAACTTTCAAAGGACTGACAATGTTTTATGTTGAAACAAGAAACTCGCAAGGGGAACTCAATAATATGGAAATAGTGAAACTGAAAAACAAATTGGGAACTCGGAGTCTTCCTACTGCAGAATTACTTTTAGATGGCTCTATCGCTTATAAGGTATGTTTATATTCATTTTTATTGATATTATATTCGTTTGATAAACCAGAATTTCACATGTTCTACGATATGCAATTCCCTTTTCTAATGTGCGGAAGTTTGGAGAAGGGAGGGTCAGCTCAAGATTCTTCCTCGTTACTTGACTGTGAATCGTTATTCATGGTGTTAGGTAATACCTGAAATTATATACAGTAGGATCGAGAAGTTTCCGGAATATACAAATTACAAATTATTAAAAAATAGAACAATAATTTAATCTTATTGGCCTTCAAAGTACTGCGCTTCTGCATCCTCACACTTGTTCCAGCGTTCCCTTAACTGTTCAAAACATTCCTGGAATCCATTTCTAAGAGGTCCTTCAGTTGCTTCGTCTTATTTTGCATCACCTCATCTGAATCCACAAAACGATGTCCCTTCAATTTCGTTTTCCGCAATGGACAATGGTAAAAATGCTCTAGCGCTGGAGTCGTTTCCGAATGCTTTCTTTAACATCTCGAGCGGGTCCTGTGATTTCCCGAGAAAAACACAGAATTGTATGTTTGCACGCTGCTCCAATGAGAGAGAGAGAGAGAGAAGATATTGCAATACCTGTATACCGGGATACCGAATACTGGTATTTTGAGCGATTTGTACAATTTTGAAATACCGGTATTCACATGTTTAAATACCGGTTTTTCAGTATTTACTAGAGAAATTTCTTAATATTGTCTCCACTATATGTTCAGGGATCATCAACATCGCAAAATAATATACGCTTTTATTTTTGTGTCTCCCTAAAAGGCGAAATTAATTAAACTGTGAATAGGAAGTGGTATCGTACAGCCAAGAGAAGTGATAAAATATGTCAATCTTCCAAAGAGGCGGGCCAAAAATATCCTTTTACAGCTCTGAGCTCTACTGCGCACGCTCAGGATTCGTAGACTGAAATGTATATCTGTAAAAACAAGGTCGTAGTTGTGAAGAAAGTGCGTAATATTTTGATATTTTTTAAATTGGTGAGTTTGCTATTCACACCATATTTTCACATCATGCTTTAGGGGTTCAAAATATTTTCATATTAATTATATATATATATATATATATATATATATATATATATATATACTCATAAATAATAACCCATAATAATGAATGAGAATAACTTTAAAGAACATAAAAAATCAGTTGATAACACTTCGGTTTGGTTTCATTATTTATATGATGAAAAGAATATAGTAGCCTAATGTGTAAAAAATGCTGGAGTGTTATTAAAATGAATGGAGAAAGTACAAACGGGGACTCCATACACATCTAAAAACGAAACATGATACAAAATTGTTAAAGAGGAAAGAAACGAATTGCGATGAAGATACAAATTTTAACAGCTTTTCTAAGTCCAAGCTATCAGGGATTTTAGATTATTTTGAAAAAGAGATAATATTCGGATGAAATTATTGCACAAAATTACGTTCCAGGCTTAATGACAGTGCAATTGATGCATTGTTATTTTAAGATCACATTTCAAAAATTTATATTAGTATCACAGGCTGAATAGCGATATTTACACTTTTTTGTTATTTAAGGTATCCGACTACGTTCGGAAGCGTGAATTTGCAAAGGCATATAAATGGATAATATCAATGATATTTAGTGTCACTTAGATTAGAATACATGTATAAAATTGTTTTAAGGACATTTTAACAAAAAAAATATATATTTAAATACAATATTTTGACAAAAAATTAACTTAGAATAACCTTTATTCAAAATGTTCTCCTTTTGTGAAAAATGTTTCTATTATAATAATATTTTGCCTTTACATAGCTCAGACCTCTCTACAGAGGCTCAACTAGAATTTTTGAAATATATAACTTAGAAGTGGGTTTATCCATGTGTTTTACGACAACAGAGAGGAGAAATTTTAATAAAGAAACGTTGAGAGAGAGAGAGATCATTATTTCAATTGGTTGTAACTCTGAAAATAACGTGAATTTTGCAAAATTCATAGTTGAGCCTCTGTACAGAAGTCTGAGCTATACACAGGCAAAATATTATTATAATAGAACCATTTTTCACAAAAGGAGACCATTTTGAAAAAATGTTATTCTAAGTTAATTTTTAGCCGAAATATTGTATTTAAATACAAAATTTTTTCCCAAAATGTCTTTAAAACAATTTTATACATGTATTCTAATCTAAGTGACACTAAATATGATGAAAATTATCCATTTATGCACCTTTTTAAAATCACCGTTCCGAACGTAGTCGGATACCTTAATTAAATAAGATGTTACTTCACATTTTTTGTGTGTGTTCCTTATTTAATTTATAAGTTACAAATTATTTTTTGTGATATTTACACTCTCTAATAAAACTGGCAAATATAAAACAAAGAAACACCTGCGTTTTTGTGCTTTTTCTAAAATTTCTAATACTGGTATTAAAACCATTATCCCGATATTAAGATCTAAAAAATACCGAATACCGGTATTGAACTTTTGGTTACGATATTGCAGTCCCTAATTGCAAAATCCGACGATTGAAAAATTCGCTTTATCAGAAATGATATGCGACCAATGCCAACAGTACATGAAATGAATTCCAGATGGGTGTGTGTTTTCCTTATTAGAGCTGCCAGCCCCCGAAACAGGTATTCCAACGAACACCTGCGTAAATGTAGGATACCATTTCGGGAACTTTATGGCTCTTGTAGTATTTCCTGCACGTTCCTGACACTGTGGTTTGAGGAATGTTTAATTCCCTAAGTATCTTTGAAATGGAAGGCCCCTTTTAGCTTCGGCTAGCATTCTCGTTCTATTAATTCCCATCGTGCAGCTGTAATCGCGCCAAGAAACTCTTTACATTAATACAGTGTTTCTCAAACTGTGGGGCGCGCCCCCTGGGGGGCGCGATGATCTTACGAGGGGGGCGCGAGCATATCGAAAATAAAAAGGTTTAAAAAATAATTAGTTTACTGGAATGAATTAAAACAAAATACTTTCAGACATAATAAAAAATGCACTTTTACTCTGATATAATTTATAGGCGCGCGATATTAAGTCAGCAAAAATCAAAACTTCTTCAATACTTAATTAGTTATCTTTGATCCTATAACCAAATAAAAAAACTTTCATTTGATTTGCTGTAATCCCATGATGAGAGATTTTTTTATTACGCTTTTTTTTAACCTAACATACTACTCTTTCAGAGAAAAAACAGATCCCAGACCAAGAATCGAAAAAATTTAGGAACATAAAAAATTCATCACTGTCATTATTTTTGAAATACTGCACATTATAGCTGTAATCTGTTTGACCTTCTAAGTTATTGGTACAGTTAGTTATGACTCCTCTCTTATGTGTTCTCTGTTGCGCTTTTTTCCATGCGAAAGAGTTTTATGATATTTGGAAAACCACGGAGAGAGAGAGCACACACACACAAGCACATGAAGGATTACTTGGCCAAGACATATTTTTATAAATATTCTCAACATATAAAGCATAACGAAAAACGTTTCACACAATTTTTTTAGCAGTAACATACATATTATCATAGTGAGTATACTTTTTACTCGGAAGTGGTCGCGCGGGACACACAGATTACGAAATCGTTAATGCTGGCAAAACTGCTTATTTATTACCAAAGAAAAATTGAAAAGTCCTTGAAAGTAGGTAAGTAAACTTTCTCTTAGTTAAATTATTTACTGGAACCATGATTTGTATCCTGTACAATAAAATAATTATAAAAAAAAAGGATTGGGGTGACTCAATAACCCCGACCGTATCGAGTGCGCGCCTGCTCCCGGGTTAAAACACGTTGAAGTCTTTTCGCTTTAAATATTAAAAATAATTCAATTATTCTTCATCGATATTTTATATTATTGATCATTATTTAACATCAGTGGCGCACACAAGGGGGAGGGGTCCGGACCCCCCAAAGCCCTTTGATTTTTTCCGATTGATTATAGTTCTAAGTTTATAGTATGCAAAATTTAATTAAGTATTTGTTATTAATGATTAATTTTATTAATTAATGCTAATTATTTATTTAAGAATTAGTTTTTTACTGTGTTTTGTTCCCGAAAATCGACAAAATCAAAAGGAACCTGATATAAGATTGGTGAACTTTCGACTCCGGATCCCCCCTTGAAAAATTCCTGTAATCAATTATAAATGCTAATTCTGTGAGGCTTAAAATTACAATTCGCTTAAAACTAATTATAATTTGAGCAAACATTTAAAAAAAATCATTTTACGTTTTTGTAAACATTGTCGAGCACTTGGCTTTGCTTCCCTTACAATTCAGCTATTATATCAATAATGTTTTATTTTCTTATACATGAACTCGTGCAAAGAGCGGGCACTTCAGCCGGTATACTTTTAATGCATCAGTGCTGCACAGAATATTTTATAACTAATTAATTAATACTAAATTAAGAACAAGTTTAATAAGTATTAATAACGTCCATGAGCTTGTCTTGGAAAGCAAAGTTTTTATAAGGAATGCTAAAGATTATAGAAATTAACCCTCTGAGTTATTTTTCTATATTTAGCAGATATCTATATTTTGTCTTCTAAGCAGCTACCACATTTTGCAATATGTTCAATTTAAAAATTAGAGAAAGGAAAAATAACACAATAATTATCCTATTATTTTATTTATTTATTTATTTTGCTTAAAAGTAGTATACAAAATTTTTAATACTTAAGTTACTATAATTTGTATGGTTTATAATTAAGATCGCCTATTGTAACTTTAGAGTCAAAGTGCATTATTATTGCATTCAGTACATTATTAATGTATAAGGGGGGGGGGCGCGAAAAAAATTGTGATCGAAAAGGGGGCGCCAGTATTGAAAGCTTGAGAAGCACTGCATTAATAGTTAAAAAACAGATGAAAGCCCTGACAATGTACTTTCCATTTATTCACTTCTTATACGATGGTACTGTCATCTGGATGTTAGTGAATTACTGTTATTACTTTTGGTACTTGAATGATGAGGTACTTGAATGATGAGGTACTTGAGGGCAAATGAGCATGTACTTAATATATTTTCCTTTCCAAACAATGAACAGTAATCCATTTGCAAAGTCACAGTGGCTGGAAAACTTCAAGTATGAGACTCGATTTCCTTGAAGTTTACAATGCAAAATGCTATAGGAACATTACACTTTTAATGCATTTGATGACAAAAAATTTCACGTATTATAATAAAAGTATGCTGAATGCCATGGATCAAAGTTACGTGGTCCATCGCCAATATCTTATTGTACAGCTCTTATACCGCGTTATTTAAACAAAGTCACATTAAACTCCGGTAAGAGTTTTGGATGCTGTTCTGCAAGTATTAAGTAATTCGGGATTTTTTTAACATGTATTGTTTTTTAAAGAATCTTCCGTGTGATACTCTTAAAATTACCGTAAAATCAGGCATATAACGCGCACTTTTAACGCAGAAAAATAAAATCGAAATTTAAGGGGGCTCGTTATACACCGGGGGTATAAAAAAGATAACTTTAAAAATAACAAAAGAGATTAGTATAAAAAAATACCTCCATAGGTATCTAAGTACTGTTTATTTGAAAGAAATGCCTTATGAACAAGAGAAGAGTTATAGTTCTTGAAGTATAACTATTTTTTTCAAAAATCTGGGATCGAATAAATGACTCCCTCGAATGTCCTCAAATAAATGACTTCAAAACATAAAAGCATTGTATACTTACATTTTAGGTTTCTTCATAAAAAAAGGGGTAGGCTTTATACGGCGAATATATCTGTTGAGACAAATATTATTCAACTCAACAAAGAAAAATATAATAAAGCTATAGAACATTATATTTTGAAAAGTAATCAATAAGCAAACAAAAATGTAATAAAATTATAGAACATTATAATTTGAAAAAGAATTTATTTTTAAAATGAATTTCATAATTTTATATTTAGACATTTGTAATTAACTATATTTTGTATTTTATGTAATCTAACTGTTTTATATATTTATATTTGCGAATCTGGAAATAAAATTTCTCGTAACCTTTTTCAGTTTATCCGATTGGCAACAGTCGGTATATTTTGATTAGACTTGTTGCAATGTTTTGCTGGTAGCTCAGCTAAGCTTAATGAAATAAACGTGCTCTTCGAATTCTTTGAAGCAATTTTCTATTTTTTAAATGTTATAGAACCAAACGCTCATAACATATCTAAAAATTAAAAAGTGTAGCTTAAAAGTATGAGTGCGCTTTATGCACCGCTGCGCGTTATACGCCGCAGTTTACAGTACTCACAAAATTTCACTTTCCCTATTATTATTCCCCTCACTTTATTTTTTGTTTAAAATGTCATTTTCATGAACTGTATTACACCGAAATCTAATAATGAAGTATTTACGAGTAGTTCTTTTGTGGTGAATGTTGGAAAATAACATTAAATAACATATAAAAAATAACTTTAACAATAATTATGAATCAGGTTTATATTTATAGTTTCAAGCTGATGTTGTAAATGCTGATTGAACGTAAATTCGAAGGTATTCTTAAGAATAAAATTCCCTCTTAAAGCTGTATTGAAAATTGATGTCAAATATCAGTTTGAGGGAAAAGATGAGTTAGTTTGGACATGGTTTCGGGAAATAATATTTAACTGAAATAATTTATAATGTATGTTAACTAAACTCAATACTTAATTTAGAATTCTTTTTCCCAGTTATTTGATGAAAGCCGTGGAATAGCTTCCATATCTCATATGCTAAACATTACACGATTGCACAACGCAATGGCTTCTGTTGGAGCGATGAGAAGGTAAGATAATTCTTTTACAAACTAGTTAGGAAGGATATGAATTAAAAAATTTTTTTTCAAGTTTTATGTACTTAAATACTTTAAGATCAATTTCAAATACCGATTTCAGTTCGAAACCGACCACCACCATATTTTCCAGTGCTTTTCGTAGTCAAAATGCTCCAGATTAATTCCATAAAAGACCAACCCTTCTATATACAAATTTTCTCTGTATGTTACATCTTGATCTTATGAACTGTGGTACATAATACAAAATAACTTTAAATAGTCTATCCAGTTGCTTTATTAATAGTCTAACCCAGTGGTCGGCAAACTTATTGGCCAAAGAACCAAATATGAACATTACAACAATTTTAAAAAAAATTTGGGAGCCAAATCTGCTTGTTTAGTAAACTTTTATTACACTAAAAAGTAGTACACTTAGTAAAAGTAAATTTCCTACTTAATAAATATTTATTAATGCGAACAATGTGCTTGCATCTCATTGGAAAGTTTGAGTAAGTCAGGTTTGTATGTTGTTTTTAATTTTAGGCATGATTCCAAGTTCTCATCAATAAGACGACTTCGCAGTTTACTCTTGATAATGTTAATGCTTGAAAAAGATTGTTCGCATATATATGTAGAACCGAAAAGTGAAAGAACAGCAAACGCGAGCTTTTTCAGCTGATCGTAAGAGTCAGGAATATTATTCCAAGCGTTGAAAATGATCATGTCTTCCTTCTCCGGGTCATTCATAAGAAGACCACTTGTGTTGGGAACTAAAATCACATTTTTTCTTCTCCGATATTTCCAGTTCAACACAAAGACGTTCGAATTTAGAGCACCATATCTCCTTATTTTTTAAATCCAGCAATTGTATTTCAAAGCTACCAATGTCAATTTCAAAAGGAGAAAATTTCAACTCGGTTATCGTAGCATTAAGAGGATTTTTGACAAATACTTAAGTTGCTCTGCTGTTTTTAAATTCCTGAAACCTGCTGAGAAATGCTTCCCTCATATTTAGAATTATTGTCATAAAATTGTGTTTATTAATAGAGGAATTATTTTCTTGGCCATGCTTCAGCAGGCTCGGAAAGTGAAACAATGTTTCTCTTTCAAAATCCTGAGCAAAAATGGATAATTTGTTTTCGAATGTTATTACTTCTTCTAATATCGAAACAATTAAGTTTCCTTTCCCTTGTAGTTTACGATGAAGCTGATTTAGATGAGACGTAGCGTTTTCCATGAAATAAAAGTTTTGGATCCATTGATCGTCTGTTAGTTCTGGATAGTGAACAGCCTCAAGAAGAAATGCTTCAATTTCCGGGAAAAGGAACGCGAAACGTTTTAAAACGTTCCATCTTGATAACCAACGTACCTTATTATGAAGCAGAAAAAATCAGCGTACTCACTCTCCATTTCAAATAAAAAATTCTCTCAATTGGCGATAATTAAGAGCTTTAGCTAAAATGGAGTTGATAATGGTAATCACTCTAATTCCATAACTTTACAAATTAAATCCGGAAATGTTTGTGCACAAAGCGCTTTTTGGTGAATGATACAATGTTAAACAAGTATCTCGTGATTTATTTTTTCTTTCAAAATAGCAACAAACCCTTTTCTTACGTCGGTCATACTTTTGGCCTCTTCTGTTGAAATCGACACAATTTTATCGAGGGGAATATGATGCTTATCCATACACTCAATTACAGCAATTGCGATATCTTCTCCACGCGTCTGACCTTTGAGTGGCAATAATCATAAAAGTTCTTTAGGGCCTGAATGAGACATAAATCTTACAAAAAGTGAAACTTACGCTGTATCATTTATGTCACAAGACTGGTCAACTGCTATTGGCAAAGCCGAAACCAATTTCAGATCTTCGATATGCTGGGTGGTTATATTCGAACACATTTTAATTGTTCTACCTTTAATGGTTTCGGCAGACAATGGTAACACTTTAATTATTTTCAGAATATCTGCTTTATTCTTAAAATCCCAAAATAGCTCTTCGGATGCATTTATAAAACAATCTTTTATGTTTTCGCCGTCTGTGTACGGTTTCCCTCTCTTAGCAATCTCTTGGCTAAAAACGAAACTTGCCATATTATTATTGCTGGAAGATTACATCCAGTTATTAAACACAGAAGTTGACGACTCTTGACTCTTCTGAAGTTCCTCAACTACTTTCTTTCTTGCATCACCAGTAGGATATTTAGTGAAAAATGACGCGTGCTTCCTTGTAAAGTGTATCTCTAAATTTGACTTCTTGTTATGAGCGAATTTCTCCTTACAAATAAGACATGTCGGAAGTCCATTCAAGTTTTGAATAAACGCAAAATTCTTGATCCACTCAACTTTAAATTCGAGGTTTTCATCTTCCTTTTTTACAAACTTTTATTTAACTTGCAGTGTAAAATGTTCGGGTGGAATCTTGCAACTCAATTTTGAAGCTGATGTCTTCAACCGATTCAGCTGAAATTTTGTATACACGTTAAGGTGGGATGACAATGCATGTTTTGAACATTTATATTCAGATATCTCAATTAGTTAAAAAGATATTAATTAAAGTAAAATGTTCGGGTGGAATCTTGCAACTCAATTTTGAAGTTGATGTCTTCAACCGATTGAGCTGAAATTTTGTATGCACGTTTAGTTTGGATGACAATGCATGTTTTGTACATTTATATTCCGATATCACAATTAGTTAGAAATATATTAATTAAAATAATTTGTTCGGGTGGAATCTTGCTGCCCAATTTTGAAGCTGATGTCTTCAAACGAGTAAGCTGAAATTTTGTATACACGTTTAGTTTGGATGACAATGCATGTTTTGTACATATATATTCCAAGATTGCAATTAGTTAAAAAGATATTAATTAAAAAACTCTTACCCATGTTAGAAGCTTACTTTACCTCTTTCCACTAGCCCTCGTGGCTTAGAGGTTAGAGAAGCTGACTTCAAAGGAATTACCCAGGGTTCGATTCCCGGGATCTCGAAGTTTTTAAATTTACTTTAAATCACTTTAATTTTCATTCGAAAATTATTTCTCTTGAACAAATTTAAATTTCAGCGTTCTTTCCTATTTGTTTACAATCTTTTTTTTCACTTTCAATGTAAAATGTTCGGGTGGAATCTTGCTACTCAATTTTGAGGCTGATGTCTTCAACCGATTGAGCTGTAATTTTGTATACACGTTTAGTTTGGATGCCAATGCATGTTTTGACGATTTATATTCCGATATCGATCTAGTTACTGTAACGATCTTGTTTAGGTGTTAAGGCGAGCATGTTTACAAAAACACAGGTGTCTACCAAAAGCGTAGCTCAGATGGTAGAGCACTTGCTTAGCATGTGAGAGGTTCGGGGATCGTTACCCCGCGCCTCCAATTGTTACAGAATATTTTTGAAATTCGTTTAATTTGGTGAGTGAGTGAGTTAATATTAACGTCGCACTGTTCAGCTACACGAGGGCTTTTGGCGACGGACCACGTAATTTTGAACCATGGTCAAGTGACGTGGACGACACCTGAGCTGGCACCCCCCTCTCCTAACTACCACACCACACCAACGGGAGGACGTTTCAGCTCTCGACAGATTTAACGTGCATCGCTGCCCTACACGGCGGGTCTTTAGTGGTACTGGGATCGAACTCATGACATGCCTGCCATGGTTGGATACCTTAACCACTGGGCTACCGCAGCCCTCCGTTTAATTTGGTACAACGAGATATATTTTACAATACTTCCACTCCGCATACGTACAAAGAATGTTATATTTTTACTGTTCTACAGTGAACACTAAGAGAAAGACAGATCTATAAAACTATTTACTTTGAAATATTCTAAGAGATATCTATTTACTCGATTCTCTAGTTTCTCTCTTAACACTTATAATTGACCTAGCAACTGTAACGATCTTGTTCAGGTGTTAAGGTGAGCATGTTTACATTATAACACAGGTGTCGACCAGGAGCGTAGCTCAGATGGTAGAGCGCTCGCTTAGCAGGGATAGATACATTGCGCCTCCAATTTTAATTTTTTCGTTTCGTGTAAAATATTTGATTTGTACTACGAGATATTTTATAATATTTTTCTTCTCTGTACACGTACAAAGTATGTTATATTTTACAAGCTTTTATTAAACTTGCAATGTAAATTCGATGTATTCAACTGATTGAGCTGAAATTTTGTATACACGTTTAGTTTGGTTGACAATGCATGTTTTGACCATTTATATTCTGATATCGCATTTAGTTAAAAAGGCTAGCAGCATGGCCCGGCATTGCACGGTCTTTCTCTACTTTTATAAATTTTCCCTTTTCTTCACAAAATCAGCACTTCTAATAATCTTTTTCAAAATGAATTTCACCCCCTCCTCCTTCAATTCGGCCGATATTGCTCGGGCTTCTACCTAGTGTATAACTTAAAATTTCCTGTTTCGAAATTTTTCCGCTTCTTTTCTTTGACAGACAGGTTTACTCCCCCCGGCGTTGTATGAACATTTTTAAATGCATAACATATTGTCATGGAAATTCCCCTTCCCCTGTTGCTATCAGAGCTCTCGAGAAAGTGAACACTCAACGATTCTTAAACAGCTTGACAGCTGCAGCACTCTAGTGGCACAATGAGTTATTGCACAAAAAAAATTCGTAAAAAAAGTTTTCGACATTTTATTTTTTAAATCAATAACTGTTAAAAGCAAAAAGTATGAGTTTTTTAAAAATCAATTTCATATAAACGTATTGATAGTGATCCATTTTAGAAAAAATCATATGGAAAGTATCGTTGTTTTGAAAAAAAGAAAAGAAAAACGTACTATATCTGGACGAAATAAATCTTCTTTCCAATTACAAATTTTCTGGTGAAATTATTAAATACGCGAATAAAATTTTGAGTATTTTTTAAAACAATCATAAAAACTAAGCGATGGTGTTGTTTATAACCAGGGGACAAAAGTTAATAATCCAGCGTTCTAAGCGTTCATTCCCCGAAATCTTTGGAAAAAAAGAAATAAAAGACTTGTAAAATAAAAGGAAGAGATATTCAATTTCGCATAGCGTTATTTGCTAAAATTTAAATTTTGGGGGCTTCATTTTTAATTTAATTCCTTCGAACTTCATATATCGATTGCAAACAACGGTAATTTTTAAATAAAAAAAATGTAACAAAATTAATGCTTAAATATTTCTCGCAAAAAGGGGATAAAGAACGAAAAACACAATTTTTTTAAACGGTAATTTTTAAGCAATATTTTCAAACTTTGTGCATATTACGGATAATATCGTTCTACACACGGAAAAAAACTGTCATGAGATTATTTTTATAAATAAAGAAATTATTAAGTATTTAAATAAAATTTTGAGTATTTTTTAAAAATCGTAAATAAAAATTGTCATTTTATTTTTTAAATGACTAATTCTGAACGAGAAAAGCATGAATTAGAATATCATTTCATTAAATTGAAAGAAAATTCAATCGGAGTGATTTAGAAATCATTTTCATAAAAACGCATCGATTTTGACTCATTTTAGAAAATATCGTAAAAAAAGAAAGTTTCCTTTTTTTGTAAAATAATTTATAACGTACCGTGGCTAAGTAAATGATCTTTCCGATTCTGTAATTTTTTTTTTGTTTGAATCTCATAAAAAATTAGATCGTGTCTTAAAAAAGTCTGGGGTAAAAAAAAAAAAAAAAGTTCGGGAAATTGGAACTTCGGCACCTGGCGGGAAAAAAGGGCAATAATTATGCTTTTTAAGGTTTTTAATTAATATCTTTTTAACTAATTGCACTATTGAAATATAAGTGTTCAAAACGGATTTCTCGGATCAGTTCCATTCTTTTGGTACCTTTGGCGAGTGTCTGCATCGTGCGGTTCGTGAGAAGATACACCTAGTCATATAGTTGCATACGTTTGTTTACCTTCGAATTTTAATAGTGCAGATATTAATTAAAGTAATTTTTCGGCTGAATCTTTCAACTCAATTTTGAAGCTATTGGCTTCAACCGATTGAGCTGAAATTTTGTATACATGTTTAGTTTAGATGACAATGCATGTTTTGATGATTTATATTCTGATATCGCAATTAGTTAAAAAGATATTAATTGAAAACCTTTTACTCCTGTTAGCTTTTTATTCTGCCCGGCTGCTTATCGGATAAAGCTTAAAGAAGAGTTCCTATTCTCTCTCTCTTCGACCTTTCTTAAGAAACCATCTTATTCTTTCTCTGAAACTGAGACAAAAAATAATAGCCTAATGGGAAAGATCATTTATTTCGCTACGATACGGTATAATTTGTTAAAAAAGATAATGATACTTCTATTTTTTACAATTTTTTCTAAAATGAGTCAAAATCGATGCGTTTTCATAAAAATGATTTCTAAATCGTTCCGTATGATTTGTTGCGTGTTAATGAATCAATATTCTGCACTAAGAAAGTTCAGGCTTTTTCTTTTAGAATCAGTCATTTAAAAAATAAAAGACCAAAAACTTTTTTTTTTTACGTTTTTTCAAAAAATACTCAAATTTTGAATAAAACATTTAAAATCTTCGTCATTTTTCAATATAGTCGCACGAAAATATTTTCTCGTTTGTAGAATAGTATTATCCAAATTGTGCACAAAAATTGAAAAAAATTGGTTTAAAATTACGGATTTACAAAAAAAAATGTGTTTTTCGTTTTTAATATAGTGTTATAGTAAAAGAAAGAAAAAAAAGAGAATGAGTTTTTTTTTTTTAATATTTTAATTAATTTTTCTTCGTCCAATGTTGTTTTGATCTAACAGTGTTTATCCCCCCGCTTCCCATTGTCCTCCTGTTGCGGCCGGAGTGACATATCTATCATATGTATGTAGCCTGGCGGAAAAAAATTTTGAGTACCCCTTAGCTAACTGTTCAAAATTAACCGGCAAACGACCTTTCAACGATGATGCGTTGAATGAGATTAACAGACTGAGAAACCTCTGTCTAGCGATAACTAAAACGTAAAAAATAAATTAAAAGTAAAAAAACTTTTTTAAAAGCTAGCTTTTATTTAAATGCTCTAAAAGGAATAAAATAAACTTTTCTTTTAAAACTTTTTTTGCTATCAACTTATAAAGTCGTTATACAATTTATGATATAAAAGCTTGTCGCGAGATTTACCTGTGTACATAAACAAGCAAATTAAATAACTTGATGTGATTGATTTTAATTTTTTAAATTTTCATACTAAGTAAATATGAGTGCTTAAATCTCGCGACAAGCTTTTATATCATAAAATGTATAACGACTTTATAAGTTGATAGCAAAAAAAGTTTTAAATAAAAGTTTATTTTATTCCTTTTAGAGCATTTAAATAAAAGCTTGCTTTTAAAAAAGTTTTTTTACTTTTAATTTATTCTTTGCTTTTTTTGGTAGCTCTGTTAATTGGGGTGCCTATAAAAATATTGCAAGTATATTTCTTTCTAAAGCCACCAGTACAAAATTATTTTCATTATTAAATTGATGAAAATAAAAATGAAAAAAAAAAAGATCTTTTGAAAAAATATAATTTCATGAATAGATGTAACTACACTGAAAAGAAAAAAAAATTTCCATCATCAGAATAACAAAACTTTTAATATGACCAAAAATGGAAGAAAATTTCCTACATTTGGACAAATAGAAGTTATCGAAAAATCGATTACAAATTTTGCCCCGGAACCCCAAACATATGTAGCAGGTGAAATAAAATTGTATAAAAATACCTGTAAGATGTGCAGCTAGATTGAAAAGTACAACAACTTTTTAATAAGACATGTCAACGGCAGAGACAGTGGATAAGACAAGACTGTTTACACTGCAACTGCTGATCTGTGATGCCAAATTGTACCCCCACTACTTTAGAAAAAGTATGCGCGTGCATGCTTGAGGTACCTTTGTATCACACCGGAGTACGCCGAAAACTTACGAACAAATTCAGCCGGTAGCTTGTGCATGGTTTGTGTTTACGCTTACGAAAACCAATAAAATTAAGCTCGATGTTCGTTACGTATTTTTACAACAATATAAAATTTTAATTACCTATCTATCTTTTAACTTAAACAAAAATTATACATGTTCTTGATTTATAAAAGAATTTTAATTTATCAAAATAAGATGTAATTTTTTTTCTTACCAAGTATTTTTTAAAATGAAAATATTATTGAACCTCTTCCGTGGATATTTGTGCCAGAGCCGCACTTAAGGAGCCAAAGAGCCACATACGGCTCTGGAGCCGCAGTTTGCCGACCACTGATGTAACCCATTCTGAGCTTATGGATATTTCACAACTAATCTGCCTATTTGTAAGAGTATTTCAACAAAAAACAAAATTTTAACAGATATTCGATCGAAATGATACACAGATAGTTTCCAACAATAAACAGACAACTTGAGGTTTAACTCAGGTTAATAAGAAAATAGTGAATCATATTTTTATACGAAAATTCAATTTTCAAAAGAAAGCAAAGTTAATAATGATTTTACTCGTGACCAACCAGATCTTTTCATTTTTCAAAAGGACTCAGAAAATACGAGTGAGAGTCATTATTAAAATTAAGCTAACACTCAAATTGAAAATAGATAGTAAAATGTTATTAAAAGTAAGGAGTCTTAGGAGTGGAGAGACGTGATTCTAAAAGACGTGACTTTTTAAAAGATGCAATTAAATAAAAACGATCTGTTTTAAGCTCTGATGCGTCACAACTTTACTTAAGTTGATCAAAAATCTAGTAACCAAGAAGTAAGATACTCTTCCGTCACCAGATAGGTTGAGGTTGCGAAGCTTAAAGTAATTAGTAGAGAGAAAGAGAAACTTCTCTTTTTATTATGATATAAAAAGCTCAAATTTCTTAAATATTACAAGAACAAAAAGTAAATACATATACAAAGGAAACTAAATATCAATAATTGCAAAACATGTATTTTTATCTTTATTGGTGCAATTTTATTAATTTCTGGAAGGAAATAAACAGGGAAGATCTAGTGCTTTTTTATGTCAATCTGATAAATATGTGGATAACTGAAACTAAACAATATATAAGAACATTTTTTCTAGTGAATTCATTAAATTAAGTTCTTAAAATTATACGATTATTTCGCATTAAAAAATGTGGTCTCAGGAAAGCTTAAATTTAAGTTATTTCAAAGGTGTATAATGTATTAAATCGCTTTTTTTACACAGTCGCGAATCGAATCTATTTTTAAAATAATAAAGGACATACTATTTTATCATCTCAATCAAAAGAATAAGCAACCAATAACTAAGCAATGTTTTGTTGGATATTTTATTTAAGAAAAAACTAAAAAAAAATCCAGATAATTGATTATATTTCTTTAAAGTTGGATTATAAATTTAATTCCCGCATCCTCTCCCAACGTAGTTAGCAACCGATACGTTTCGGAAATTTTTGAGCAAATTATTGTCACTTACTTCAAGGCTTTTTGTGATCAAGTTTTAACTGTGCCATACGAGATAATACGCTTAACTAAACGTTTAACATTTTTCGTTGCCGACTATGTTACAATGCTTGAAAAATAAAGTCGCCTAGTAGCATAATTAATAATTAAAAGAAATGTTTTTACTTAAAAGTAATATTATAAACTATATATATATATATATATATATATATATATATATATATATATATATATATATATATATATATATATATATATATACTGCTCAAAACAATTAAAGGATATTGTAAGTTTTATATAAAATAAAGATATAAGCGAATTTTTTTTTGCCGAAAATGGAAGAAGAGAATCACAAATGCAAATTTTTCTGATTTTCAAACTGTGTAGTATGCTAATTTTGAGTTCGACGTCAAAAACGTCGCTTCAGCGGCAGCGAAGGAAATTTGACTTTCAACTGAAATGAAGACAAGGATGATCAGTATTCAGTGGCTGCTTTGTTTCGATGAGTACGATGTCTCAGCGAAGTCATTTAACCGATTCAGAAGCTTGGAGAATTGTTGGTAGGTTAGAAGGGGGCCAAACTCAAGCCGAAGTAGCGCAAGCCATTGGAGTGTCATAAAGTGTGATTTCCAGGATCTGGAACCATTTTTTGGAGACTGGAAGTGCAGGGCGAAGACCAGGACAAGGTCGTAGATGGGCAACAACGCCCAATGAAGATCGTTATTTAGTGTTAACGGCTGGGAGACACCGAAATATGAACGCTACTCTTCTTCTACCACACCTTCGCTCGGCTACTGGCACCACTGTTTCAACTCAGACTGTCCGAAACTGGCTCCATGGTGTAGGTCTGTATGCTCGCCGACCGATGGTATATGTTAGACTAACATCAAGGCATCGTTGCGAACGCAGGGAGTGGGCAACAAAACATGTAAACTGGAGGGGAAATGAATGGAGCAATGTTCTTTTTTTGACGAGTCTCGTTTTTTTGTTCATCCGGATAATAGGTGTATTTTCTTCAGGAGGGACCGTGGTAGTAGGAATAATCCTGCGTTCGTGCACGAAAGTGTCAGATTTCGCGGTGGGGGATTGTTGGTGTATGGTGGCATCTCCATTGACGGGCGCACAGACCTCTACATCATTCGAGATGGACCTCTGACTGCTCGCTGATATAGCGATAATATCCTCAGACCTATTATAGTCTCTTACGCTGCAGCAATCGGAGATAACTTCATTTTAATGGACGATAACTGCAGGCCACATCGTGCTAACCTAGTGGAGGATTTCCTTTTTGAGGAAGGAATCGTACGAATGGAATGGCCAGCGAGTTCTCCAAACATGAATCCAATAGAGCACGTTTGGGACGCTCTAGGAAGACGAGTTGCTGTCCGCCAACCACCACCACAAACTCTCCAAAGAACTGGAATGAGCTCTTCTAGAAGAATGGGACAGAATCCCCCAACTCGTGATTAATAGCCACATTGACTCCATGCCTCAGAGGTGCTCAACGTTGCTGGCCGTCCGTGGAAACCATACACTCTAATGAAAATGATTTCCCTTTTCTTATTCTTTTTTTCTCATACGCACAAATTGTATTTTTTTCCTTTTGTACACAAATGCGCAATAAAATACATATTTTTCTGCCAAACATATGTAATTTATTCTCATATAACCTACTACGTCTGTCGACCATGTATAAATCAGCTAAAAAGTTTCCCAGCCTCAAGATCCACCTAAAACCGCAATATCCTTTAATTATTTTGAGCAGTATATATATAATGCTACGTATTAAGAAAAACTAAGTTTATAGGATAATATTAAAAATATATTTATAATATATTTCTAAACTATAATTACAATAAACTGGTAATAAATATTTCGTAAATACTATTTTTGTGAGCTACACTATTGCCATCTACGATTCGAAAAAGGAGGCATTTAAATGCAGAGAAAAACTCAGAAAACTTTGAGATTTATATTATACAAATAAATAGAAGCATTCTATTTTTCTAGAAGTACAATTTAAAACAATGAAAATCGCTTAACACGAAGTTGAGGGGATTGAAATATTTTTTTGGTTAAAAGAATTTCGTATTAAACGATATTGCAAAAAGAAACAAAAAAAAATTCAACAAAATGAAGCTTATTACAGTATCATTTTATTTACATAGACATGAATATACACATGTATTTAATAGAAATCAATGAAACAAAAACTTAATGAAATTTAAAAAACAAAATTTTCAAGTTTTTTGAAAAACAAATAATTTATTCAGTTTTTGGAAAATAATTTGATATTTTTCTTTACATTGTCTTTTTTAGCATCAAATTGTCCGATGCCGTCCATTTTTTTATTCATTTCACCATTGAAATGTGAATCTAAATAAATGAATATTATTTTCATGATGTTCCTCATTTCGGAAGACGTGGGGGAACAGGATCTGCATTATTCATTTCCTTTTTGTTCTTTCCCAGAAGGGAAATCTTTTGGTGTTAAGAGAAAAAATGCCTGAAAATACATAGCAATTTGTTGGGACTGTTGTTAGTCAATATTTCATGTTAATCGATTTCGCATTAAACGTATTTCACTGTATATACAATTTAGAATTTCTTTATGCAAATACCTGTAAAACTAAATTAGTCGAATATTTTTGTTCTAAGCAGTATTTTGAGATTTTATAATTTTTTAAGCCTATAATACATAGTTCATCATTTCTTCTACTCTCTTGTAGGATTTTACAGTTATCTCGGGACTACAGCCGGAAGAGAATTGCTTTTGGGAAAACACTTGCCGAAATTCCTTTGCACATGCGTGTTTTGAGTGCGATGGAAATGGAAATCAGAGGCTCCTTACTTTTGTTACTAAAAGTATTATGGATTAATTTTATCATTATGTATAGTTTATTTTTAATGTTATTCAGTTGTAGGAATAATTTAATTAGGATTTGAGGATGCCTAAGTGTTTAACTATGTAAATTATTTTGAAATATCTATTTCAAATGGATCCATTGAAGATTATGTGAAAGAGTTGAAAGAAAGGTTGTTTTTAAGTAAATTACACTCTTATTACCTACCTCAAATACTTTTCTCTGGGTTTATAGTACCAGGTGTCCACAATTAAACGACCTTACTTCAAAATTGTCTACAGACGAATCTATTGTTCAGAAAGTTTTAAAATGTTGTGTACGACATAAAGAAGAGATGGGAATTTGTTTGAGCGAGTAAAAAAAATTATTTCAAAATTTCGTCACTAGAGGGCGCTTTTGAATGAAGGCCATCCACAGGACACGGTAACACAATAACTGATACTCATTAAAAAACACAATCTCTAAAATGAACTGCAAATTTTAATTAAACTTCTTCGATGACTAATTTTCAAAGGATTTACACGAAGGAAGACGAAAATATGCAAATTTTTTCGACGTCACACAGCAACTGTTATAAAAGCAATAAACTTTCATGGAAGATTAGTTTATTTTCATTGTGCTCGGTATTGCTAATCAGAATGTCATTATGTTTACCATATCGAGCGTTGTTAGTAAAGTTATTCTATCAAAACGCGATAATTCCGCAATAGTTGCTCTACGGATATTTCGGACATTAAAGGGGTTGCGAAAAGGTCCATTGACTGCTAAAAATCTTCGATTGATGATAACCAAATTTGAAGAAACATGATCGTTGAATGTTCGTTCTGGAAGAGGAAAAAAACCTGTTTCTACGGAAGCAATAGAGAAAGTAGCACTTCAGGTGGAAGAGGACAAATCATCCAACGTGCTGGCTAGTACAAGTGTTCGCCGTGTGGCAGAAGCATTGGATCTGCCTCGTTCAACTGTCCAGAAGATCATGCGAAACATCCTCCGTTACTATCCATACAAGCTTCAATTTGTGCAGGAATTGCTTCCACATGATTTCGAGACTCGACATCTGTTCTCACTGCAGTTTCGAACTAGGTGCCCTAGTATTTATTCTGAATTCCGTACCCTCAATCGTGAGATAGCGAAGGATATTAAATCACATTCCCACACACAGTGGGAAAAACACATTGAGGCTTTATCGCCCGAGGACAACACTCTTTGGAGGAAATCCTCCCTCTTACGTAAGCCTCTTCGTTCCATTCCCCCCTTGCAAGGGGCTTTAGGCAGTACCGCGATAACCCCTATTGAAAAGCGGAGGTTATCGCTGACAGTTTGCAAGAGCAATTCGAACCAAATCACGTCGCTGATCGAGAAGAATTCGATCAACGCATACACGAGGAAGTTCTAAACTTCCTAGCTACTCCCCATGGTCAAGAAATTGAGCCAACCACACCAACGGAAGTTTTAACTTACGTACGGAGAATCAAGCCCAAAAAATCCCCCGGACTTGATCAAATTACTAATCGTATGATTAAAAATCTTCCCCTTAAATTTTTATTATTTATTACCTTGCTGATTAACCAGCTTTTTAAAAATAACTATTTTCCAGATTCCTGGAAAACAGCCGTGGTTATCCCCATTCTAAAACCGGACAAAAATCCGGAATTAGCTCAAAATTATCGTCCAATCTCATTTCTAAGTAGCTTGAGCAAAGTATATGAATTTGTGCTTCTTCGGCGCCTGAATCAACACTGCGCTGCTTCTAATATGATTATCCCACAGCAGTACGGTTTTCGACCCAAGTGCTCGACAGTTCACCAACTGCTCAGAGTAACGGAGTTGATTCACAGTGGCTTCGCCAAGCACGACGCCACGGGTATACTTTTTCTGGACATAGCCAAAGCCTTCGATAAAATTTGGCATGATAGTTTATTAATCAAGCTCATACGACTTGATTTTCCGGCTCCCTTGATCAAGTCCATTCACAGTTTCCTAACCCATCGATCATTCAGAGTGAGAGTTGACAGGATTCTCTCTCCTCCCCTCGACCAATCAGAAGCGGCCTTCCGCAAGGAAGTCTAAGTTCGCCTCTGTTATTCACTCTGTACGTAAATGATATCCCGCAAACTGATTCATCGCATTTAGCAATGTTTGCTGATGATACTGCCGTCATTTCGCAGAATAAGAGATTTTCCGTTGTAATCTCTAATCTGCAACATTACATTTCCTTGCTTGAACTCTGGCTGAACGACTGGAAAATAAAAGTTAACGCTTCTAAGAGTGCCTGCCTCATGTTTACGAGAAGATCCCAACTCCCCGTTGGACTTACCCCCGTAACTATTTTTGGCCAGCCCGTCCTCTGGGTAAATGTTGCAAAATACCTAGGGTTGTTTCTAGACGCAAAATTAACTTTTGCCTATCATATCGAACAGACTCGCAAAAAAGCGATCGCTGGTCATGCTATGCTTAAAAAGCTCATCTCCAGAAGGAGTAAACTTGCAATCCGGCACAAAGTTTTGCTCTACAAATCTATCATCCGACCGGTCATGTGTTACGGATCTCAAATTTTTGGATCCGCTGGCATGTGCCATCTTAATAAATTACACACGCTGACTAACTCATTTTTGAGGCAGATAGTAAATGCTCCCTGGTTTAATACGCAATGAAGTCATTTATCGTGATCTAAAAATTAAACCATTATTACCTCATATAAAGGACCTTTCAAAAAGGTTCTTTAGTAAACTTCCTAACGTTCCCAATGAGCTAATTAGTAACCAGCCTGCATACGATCCCGCAGTGTCCTCGTCTCAAAAGCGCCCCAGAGCGCTTCTTGAACAAGACTTTATAAGTTTCCCCCAAGCCAAAAGGCTTAGGGCTTAAACTTAGCTTATTTCTCATTGGGAACTTTTCTTAAATTTTAACTTTTAAATTTTAAGCTTAAACTTCCTACTTGTAATCTAAAAACTCTCACCATAACAAGTAAATGCTAGCTCCGCGCTGAGAGTCGCGGAATTAACGTTTTTCCGAAGCGATGTTCACCGCTGTCGGAATCCGAGAGGGTGACCTTTTTGGATTCAATTTTGCGGTTGTTCTTGCTTCTACTTTCCTTTCCGGCCACCAGATAGAGGCACGGCGCTTTCTATCTAGAGCTCTCATAAAATTCGTTTCTCATCCAGCAATCATAAATTAAATCGCACCTAGGAGCGACCGTTTATTTTTGAAAGCTGGATATTCCTTGTTTCCTTTTTATCAATTTTTTACCAAGTATTTATCACTTTATGACTTCATTGCGTTATATAAATTCTTATACCGCGATCAGTCCTTTACTCTTTTATTTTTTGGTCCCTCCCCCCTCCCCCATTTTTACTGGCAATGTGCAAGTTGGTTCATTAAATTTTATTCAAAATTTGTTCTCCCCTATTTTCTATGAGATCTTGAAATTAATTAGTTAATTTCAAGATCTCCTTGTTTCGGGTCGTTTATTTTCGGATCGACCCAATCCTTTTCCACGCCCACTTTCTGCGTTGATCGGGTTTCGACCAATCATAACGCAGCAAGCAGGGCATTTTTTCATCAGTGAGCGGACTTCGTCCGCTACTGTTTCTCAGCAGATTTGTTCTGCCCATCTTAATTATTTCATTCTCTATTATTTCTACTTTATGTCACCCCATTCATTCGGCTCTAAATTTATCAATTCTGATGAGGAGGTACGTCCCCCTTTTAGGAACAGGAACTCCGTAAATTACATGCCACTTGCTCACTGCAGTTTCTTGCTCGTTTGGAAGTTGATCCAGAATGGCCTTGGAATATCCTCTGGACAGACGAAGCCCACTTTCATTTGGACGGTTCGGTGAATACTCACAACTGCCGAATTTGGGAAACAGACAATCCGCATTCCACCTTACGAGTTCCGCTACACTCACCAAAAGTAACGGTGTGGTGTGGGTTTTCCGCGTCTTTTATTCTTGGCCCGTATTTTTTCGAGGAATTAGGTGCTGGAGGTCCAGTAACATGTTCTATCACTGGACAGCGATATGCATCGTTATTACGGAATAAAATTATTCCAGATCTGCAATCACTGCCTTTCACGCATAATTTTTATGCAAGATGGAGCTCCTCCACACATTACACGTTGTGTTACGGACGTTCTCAAACATCACTTCACAGAAGAACGTGTGATCAGCCGCCAATTTCGTCATCTGTGGCCTCCCCGATTGCCTGACCTCAATCCATGCGATTTTTGGCTTTGGGGCCATTTAAAACAGCTGGTAAGTTGTGATCAACCAAGAACTTTACCTGATCTCAAAGACAATATTTCACGACATGTTCTTAACATTTCCCAGAACACACTGCGGTCAACGGTGGAACATGCTATCTTAAGATTTCAAATAGTAGCTGAAAACGATGGTCATCATGTTGAGCATTTATTGTTGTAACAAAATTTGTAAACTGTTACAAATGTATGCTAAATATGATCTCCATTAAAAGCGCCCTCTAGTGGTGAAATTTTGAACTCATTATTTTATTCGCTCAAACAAATTCCCATTTCTTCTTTATGTCGTACACAACATTTTACAACTTTCTGAACAATAGTTCTGTCTGTAGACAATTTTGAAGTAGGGTCGTTTAATTGCGGACACCTGGTATATACATGGCCTTTTTAATTTCATTTTCTCAGCAGTTTTTAGCTCTCATATGCAGTTAAACTTATTTAGAATATTTTAAGCATTATATGAGGTTAGTAAACACACACACAAAATGATAAAATATATTTTTCTAGTTTTCTCCAGCTAAAATAAATCATTTAATCATTTCTGATATATTAGTTTCGTGATCAATTTACTGCATTAATTTGATTTGTCTCTATGAATTTATTTCTACGAAATTACCCTCCTCATAACAAATGTAATTCAACCAATTTCCCTCCACATGGCGTACGTGTTGTAATGTCATTCACCATCTGTCTGATGTAAAATGACATCGTGTATGAAGGCGAAAATGTATGAAGGAAAATAATTCTCCATTTGCTATTCATTACCTGTATTTTTTTTAAAAAAATTGTTTCTTAGTCTCTGTCTAACATCACTATTTTTTGTGCTGGTTTTACCGCTCCAATTCTATTTTATTCTCAGGATCATACTTCAAAGACTAAAATTAGATTTTGCATTTGAAAATTTTAAAATTTTGTCGTTTTTTTGTAATTGAGAGAGCTATAGAATTTATATTTTTTACATAGCATGCTTGAGCTTATACCTTATACACTGCTGGACAATTTCTAAGGAACAGTTAAGTTTTTCGGAATAAATAAGAACAGACAGTGATTGAAGAAATAGAAATAAGTACATATTTAGCAGGGACTATGTGCATTTATGGTACAGATATCGCCACATCAAAGAATTAAAAATAAAAAAGATGCTCCTTGGATGATTTCCAAACACCCACAAAAAAATTTATCTTCAGGTCAGAATGATGCAGATATGAGTACCTTAGTAAGATGTGTGTTGACCATGGACACTAATGCACATTTTGCATCTGTTCTCCATACTCTTCATTAAACTATCGAAGAGTCCAAGGGGAATATTGTCCCACTCCTCTCTCGAGGCAGTTTTGAGCTCTTGCACTGAATGGAGAGGGATGGTTCGTTGTGCAACACGTCTGCCAGGGGTATCCCAGGCATGTTCAATAGGATTTAGATCGGGAAAGTAAGCAGGCCATTGCATATGGAGAATATTTTCACTTTGCAGTGCGTCTGATACTTCAATGCTTCTGCGTGGCCACGCATTATCGTCCATAAACAGAAAGTCAGGACCTACAGCACCCCTAACAATACGAACATGATCCAAAATAATCTCTCTGCAATGACATTGTGACGTAACGCTTCCTCGCTCAAAGATGTGAAGCGGTGTTCTGTCATTGTGCATGATACCTGCCCTAACCATCAACCTGGGCTTTTCCTATCACGTTCACAAACAAGCTTTTGCGCTTCTTTAATCGCGAGATGACACTCATTGATACACCCACTGCAGCAGTTACAGTGGTGACACTTTGACATGCTTCCAGTCGTCCAACTGCTCGTCTTTCATCCTAGTCACTCAAATAATGTCTAGCTGACATTTCGCTCTTAATTATTGTAAGAACAAAATAGAATTTCAGAGAAAAAACTGTTATAACATCCAGCACTATTTTCGTCAAATATCAAAAAGCATGAATTTTCGCATGAATCATGAACTAACTAAAATTAGATGATCGCGGGCGTCAGCGCCGAAGGCGCCTTTTCCCAGAAGGATGGGAGAAAAAGTAAAACCATGTAGTGAGGAGTGAAAAAAATCCAGAATACTCCCACGAAAAACGGGGAGGGATTAATTACAAGTCAAAGGGTTCTAACGAAGTAGAACGCCGGCGGGGCGAAAGGAGGAAGCGCAGGAAGGAAAACGGGACGGCCGAAGGCAATTAATCATGACGGTGACAGTTCACCTCAAGAACCCAAAAGGAGAAGATGCTGTTTAATGAAGCTGCTTGTGTTGTTTAGAGTGTGGAAAGAGAGTTCATGTCGTGTTATGGGGGGAGCGGGTTTTTCCACTTCGTTGAAGAGTAAGCATATTTAATTTTAGGATGAGGATACATAAACAGTGTTTGTGCTTTAATAATTGGATTGTCATGAGATTCTATAGATTTGAATACATTTCTAGAAAGTTTAGTGATGTAGTTAGAAATCAGCTCCATATGTAGGTCGTTGTGAATCACGTCATTTCGAACGTACCAAAGTGCATTCGTCATGACGCGGAGAATTTTGTTTTGAATTACTTGAATTTTTTTCATGTGGGTGGCGGCTGCTGCTGCCCCTCCTCCCCATACGGGAGAAGCGAACGTGATAACTCGGCGTAAAATCTGCTTGTAAAGAATAACTTTATTTTCTAGAAATAGAGGAGACCTTCTCCCAACAAGGGATGAATCATGAACTTGTATGCACGTTCTTTTATACAAATAACGAGTCCTGTGATCTACCACGCCCTCTGAACTTGAATTTACTTTTATTTGTCAGCTGTCTGAGACGCAAGTTTGCATAAATCACTTGTTCCTTAGCCATTGTCAAGTAGTGTATAATGTCAACATCCAAATTCCAAACATCTAAAAAATATTCTGATAGAAAGACCGTTATTGTTTGAGGAACTTCAAAAATTATTTTATACTTTTAGCATAGTTTTCTTAATAACCATTTAAGTTAGATGAAAACAATTCGGGGATGACTGTTAGTTAAAATCTTTATAAACAAAGAAATACTATCCATTTATATATATGACTTTTAAAATTAAAATTATATACATTATTCAAATTGTATTATGTACATATATAAATAGGTTGGAATCCTTCTTGGCAAAGCAGAAGTGGGTGTTAGTACTACTGATGAGTTGCTTTTACTTCGTTTAATGTCTCCTATATTGAAGCTTTATACTGCAAAACAGGTATTATTATGTTTATTGCTATTACTATAATTATTACCAAGTGTTAATTTTATTATATATTTCCTCTAATACTATATTATTTACACTTAAGCCAACCTGATATTGTAAAAATTCCCAGGTCCTCCTTCCCCTAGAGATGACTAAAAAACCCGAATAACTGAAGAAAAGAAACCAATTTATATGTATATGATGAATTGCCAGCCCTTTATATGTCAGTTGGGGTAAACTTAATACGAGGGCAACTCAGTACTTTGGCTTCAACTTCGGCGGACTTATTGAAAACACGTCGATGAATGACAGCTGTCGACGCGGAAATAGTACTCGTCTCTTGTCATGGCTTGGGGTACAGAAATATTTGCCGAATCATTGCAATAAAGGACCATATGATAAACGGCTGCAGTTTTCATTGATATATATATATACACTGCTGGACAATTGCTAAGGACGGATCACAAATTGCTATGTAGCATAACATTAAGCGAGACATGAGGCCTAGTAGGATAAAATATAGTTGCCACACTGTTCAGACATTAGAATAAAGAATATTTATTGTTCTGGAAAGTACAAAAGCTGTGAAACATCTGAAAGAAAAAAAAAATGTTCATTTGATCTGCGTACGGAGAAATGGAACAATGCATCTAAAAGTCAGCAGGCACCTTAAAGAAAGGTATCAGTACGGGATATGTCCACCGTGGAGTGTGATGCAACATTCCACACGTCGTACCATACTTTGCACAACATTATCCAGCAGCTGTTGAGGCAATTTATCCCATTCCTCTGTGAGTGTACGGATCAGGGTGTTCTTGTTTGTCGGAGGATAGTTTCGACCAGCAACTTGCCTCCGCAAAGAATCCCACACATTTTCAATGGGGTTTAGATCCGGAGAACGCGCTGGCCATACGAGACGTTGAATACCCTCGCTGTCTAGACAATCCTAAACAGCGAGTGTTCGATGACATGTTGCGTTGTCGTCCATAAACACAAATTTATCACCTACAGCACCACGGAAAAGACGAACATGAGGAAGTAGAACTTCATCAATAAATCGTTGGCCCGTCATAGTCCCATTCGCAGTGGCCGCGGTAGCCGAGTGGTAAAGGTATCGGATCGTGGCTTGCCTGGTCACGAGTTCGATCCCAGTACCACTAAAGACCCGCCGTGTAGGGCAGCGATGCACGTTAAATCTGTCGAGAGCTGAAACGTCCTCCCGTTGGTGTGGTGTGGTAGTTAGGAGAGGGGGGTGCCAGCTCAGGTGTCGTCCACGTCACTTGACCATGGTTCAAAATTACGTGGTCCGTCGCCAAAAGCCCTCGTGTAGCTGAACAGTGCGACGTTAATATTAAATCAATCAATCAAGTCCCATTCGCAACCACATGTAGGCGCGTGCGGCCATTGATCATGATGCCAGCCCACACCATGATACTGCATATCGGATATCGGTCCTTTTCCTGGATATTTTCTGGACGATAAGAAGTACCACTCTCGCGCCAGATCAGTTGGCGTCTACAATCCGATGACAGACTGAACCTACTCTCATCTGAGAATAGTACGCATGCCCAGTCCTGTTCAGTCCAATTGTGATGTTCACGACACCATTGCAAACGGGCAGTACGGTTCTGTCTGGTCAATGGGATACACACAACAGGTCTGCGTGCGTATAGTCCTCCTCTCCTCAAACGTCTGGCAACAGTTTTTCGGGAGATCTGCTTTCCTGGGGCAGCAAAAAACTGATTTGCCACCTGCTGAGCTGTGGTGCGCCTGTTCCTTTTTGCTGATATAGGACGATATATCTGTCTTCTGCAGGCGTCTCGTACTTCTAACACGACCTCCCCCGTGCCGTCTGCCACACATTCCAGTAGTTTTAAATGACTTCCACAGCCGTGAAACAACGCTGTGAGCGATGTCGAACTCCCTGGCAACATCTGTTATTTTTCGCCCTTCTTCGATATTTCCAATAATTCGGCCACGCATAAAATCATCTATGCGATGTCGGGAAGACATGCCAAAAATTTTAAGTTCGTCTATTAAATCTTTACTGTAAAACTTTGACTTGAAACAACAACTGTCCACACGCGTCAAAACCTTTAAAGCTCTTATGAACGCTATTACGTGATGAACAGACGTGGAAAAAATTTGCATACTCATACTTCTTCTTACTAATATTCCGCACTTATTCTAATTTTCCACATTTTGCTTCCTTTCATTTTGTGGTTGCTATGGATGATAGTGTTATCCGTCCTTAGCAATTGTCCAGCAGTGTATATATATATATATATCACTATATATATATCACTATATATATATAGCAGTGTATATATATACACTATATATACTAGCTGGTATACCCGTTCTTCGCACCGGTGAACTGAAAAATTAAACAACACAGATTGAAGGATAAAGAAGTTTTTAATGAGTTAATTTTACGTGAATTGCAAATTAAATAAAAAAAAAAGCCTTTTGCATATCTCAGCTAAACAACAACAAAAAAAACCCACCTTTGTTAAATTCTAAGTATGTAGATCTATTTAATAGCGATAAAAAGGATTTTGTTTTTAATTTATAACTCCCCGTAATACTCTTGAGGGTCGATTTTTGAAAATACCTCCCTAAGCTGATCTCTGCTCAGCAAAAGTAACACATTGTAAAAAGTTTTGTGTAATGAACGCTTAAAATAGTGTAAATAATTTATATCTGAAAGTGTAATACATAAATATTACTTTCTGTTGTATTTATTTTATGTTAAAATTGTAATATTCGCAAGCAACGCCGTTTCTCAAGTTATAATGGCGATTCAATGAAAAACATAGTGAAATGTTAACTATAGAGTAAATTTGGCGAATGTCTAGCTACTTTCATAGCTCGAGCTTTATTAGAGCTTTGTAGGACCCGCCGTGTAGGGGAGCGATGCACGTTAATAATGCCACACGCATAATTTGCTACAAGTCCCGATAGCCGAGTTGGCAGAGCGTTGGACTGAACTTCCTCAGGTCTCGGGTTCGAATCCCGGCCCCGGCAGATTTATCCAAAGACTGGAATTTTGTTTCCGTTTTTAATGTATTGTTTCTCTAGGTTCTAGATGAATCCAGATCATTCTTTAGAGTGCATACTGGTTATTTCTCGAATATTCCGAAGTGTATAAAAGCAGAGTTCATCGCCAGTTGGGCATGTTCTCAGTCCAGTGTTGTATCGAGCTCCCAGCGTTAGAATAAATCTAATTGTTTGTTTAATTGAACTGTGTACTTCTTTCGAACTCCGTGACAAGTTTGGTGGAGGCGCGGGGTACAATTACGTCAAACGTGGATAATAGCGACAGCCTTCGCAGGAGCCTCCGGTTAAGAGGATTATCCCCGAATTCGGACTGTTAAAAGAAAATAGTAGGAAGAGGACAAAAATGCCGACCGAGCAAGAAGCCAAGCCCGCTGTAGTAACACCTTCGTTACAGCAATGGAGGAGCCCATCGACCTTCCGAGGAGCGCCTGGGGAAGACCCTCTCAAATGGCTTAAAGAGTACGATCGAGTAGCCAACTTTAACAAGTGGGATGACATGATGTGCCTGGCTAACGTTTATTTTTTTCTTGACGGTACTGCGAGACAGTGGTATGTCAACAACGAAGACGCCTTAGATTCCTGGGAAGCGTTTAAAAATGGACTAAGTGGACTTTTCGGTGACCGTCAAAAATATACCAGAAGGGCAGAAGAACAACTAAAAGGCCGAGCCCAGCGTTCAGGCGAGAGTACACAGTCCTACACACAAAGTGTATTAGGACTTTGCCAAGAGGTAAATCCTCTGATGAAAGAAGACGAAAAAGTGTCACACCTAATGAAAGGTGTTGCTGAGGATATTTATCAGGCCCTGTTGACGAGAGAAAATCAACGACACAGCAAGTTTTATCAAATGGTGCAACTATATCGAAGATATGAAGCAGAAGAGAGTTGGTCGACCGAGATTTGAAAGGCTTCCAAACGTCGTACCGGTTGCATCCCTGACGGATGAGACTGATTTGGTCTCTCTTATTCGCACAATCGTACGAGAAGAAGTCCATCGACTAGTTAACCAGACGCAAGAATCTTTGGACTCCGATCCCCAATCCTTAGAAGAGATCGTTCAAGACGAAGTTGAAAGGGTTTTGGCCCCAGTGTCAACAAAACCTACAGAAACTAGACCACGACCAACATACGCCGCTGTAACCAGGAAATACAGAGCTCCTGTTCAGAAATTCCCACCTGAACCAAGAAAAACAGATGTGTGGAGAACGGCTGACAACAGACCTGTTTGTTTCCACTGCGGACGTCATGGACATGTAATGCGCTACTGCCGAGAGAGAAAGGCTGTCTTTGACAACTCTCGAAACCGCCGACGGAACTTCGACGACGTTGGCACTGAAGAAGAAATACGCCGACCAAACTCTTCTCGCCGTTTTACGCCAAGTCCCACGAGAGGCCGATCCCCAATACGTCGTTACAGATCCCCGTCGCCATATCGCCGATCCAGTCAGTCGCCAGGCCGTAGGAGCGAGGAAAACTAAGGAGAGCGACCTTCCAAGGAGGTGAGGCCGCGTGTACTGGAAATCCTCCGTCGACTGCCAAGATGACTGGTAACCAACTAGACGTAATAATAGATAAGAAGCCGATACGTGCTCTAGTAGATTCTGGGGCATCGTTTTCTGTCATATCCGATAAGTATCGCCGATTTTTAAAGAAAGTTCTGTTTGCTGATGCCAAGAGCGTTATGCTGAAAGTTGCGGATGGAAATTTTGTTCGGCCGATAGGGAAATGTGTTTTATGTGTCCGTATAAACAATCGAGAACTGCCTTTTGAATTTATTGTTTTATCACATTGTAGCCATGACGTCATCCTAGGATGGGACTTTTAGAGGCGTCTCAAGCCGTTATAGACTGTGGACAAAATGAACTTGTTCTAGAAGACATCTGTCGAGACTCCACAGCGCCTGACGCCTGGAATTTGTATGCCACCAGAGACTATACACTTAAGCCACATTCTTTAACTAGAATAACAGTATCAGGATATCAAACCCGAGGAGACATAAATGTAGTTCTAGACGGCAGCAAACATTTGCTCTTCGAGAAAAATATTGCTACACCGTCCATGGTATCCACATATCGTAACGGAAAAGTGATGTCTGGGTTACCAACCTGCAGTTCGAAACCAAATCATCCCTAGAGGAATGTGCATAGGCCAAGCTGAACCACTAAATGAAGGGCATCTATGTGTTATTTCCGACACATCAGGTTGCTTGGATGACCAGCAAGAAACTTCGGAGTCACAGATGAATTGTTCGTTAATGATGTCACCCGAGTTAAGTGACGAACAGAGAAACAAGCTATCCGAACTACTCCGGAAATTTTCTGGGCTTTTCACGAAGACCGACAAGTCGACAGCCGCGAAGACGAATGTGAAACACAGGATTTTTACTGGTGATCATGCTCCAATCAACCAACGAGCCTACAGAGTCTCGCCGACTGAAAGACGCATCATTCATGAAGAGGTTCAGAAAATGCTTGATGAAGGTATCGTCCAGCCCTCTGAAAGTCCTTGGTCATCACCCATTGTGCTCGTAAGAAAAAAGACGGTAGTTGGCGTTTTTGCGTCGATTATCGCAAGCTGAATAGCGTCACGAAAAAAAGACGTTTATCCTCTGCCTCGTATTGACGATACGCTCGACTGTCTGAAAGGTGCCATGTTCTTTTCTTCCATGGATCTCCGATCTGGTTATTGGCAAATAGAAATAGACGAAGCGGATCGTGAAAAGACGGCATTTATTACCCCGAAGGCTTATACGAGTTTAAAGTCATGCCGTTTGGTCTCTGTAATGCACCTGCGACCTTCGAGAGAATGATGGACAATTTGCTACGCCATTTTAAATGGACTATGTGTCTTTGTTACCTAGATGACATAATAGTGTTCTCAGAAACTTTTGAAGACCATCTTATACGATTAAGACTTGTTCTAAAATGTCTTCAGGAAGCTGGTCTTAAATTAAATTCAAAGAAGTGTCTTTTGCTGCCCAAGAAGTAAAGATTCTAGGCCATCTTGTATCTAGTAATGGCGTTCGTCCCGATCCCGACAAAATAAAAGCCGTAAGAAATTTTCCCACTCCAAAGAATATACATGACATACGAAGTTTTCTTGGCCTTTGTTCATACTTTAGAAGATTTATTAAAGGTTTCTGTTATCTCGCCGAACCTTTGCAGTCGTTGCTGAAAAGTGGCGTGGAGTTTCATTGGGGTCCTGAAGAGGTGGAAGCATTTAACAGTCTTAAGAAAGCACTTACTTCGGATCCAGTATTGGGGATGTACGACGAAAGAGCTTCTACAGAAATCCATACTGATGCAAGCGGGTACGGTATCGGAGCTGTCCTAGTACAAATTCAGAATAATGTCGAGAAAGTTATAGCATACGCTTCTAGAACTCTGACAAAAGCCGAAAAGAATTATTCCACCACAGAAAGGGAATGTCTTGCCATCGTATGGGCTACCAACAAATTTCGGCCGTACATATTCGGGAAACACTTTACTGTTGTAACTGACCATCATTCCTTGTGCTGGCTCATGAATTTAAAGGATCCTTCAGGAAGGCTTGCCAGATGGGCCCTCCGACTTCAAGAGCATGATTTTGACGTAAAATATAAAACCGGTAAGAAGCATAGTGACGCCGACGCTCTTTCGAGAAATCCAGTGGAAGAGGAAACGGAAACACCAGACAAATTCTTAGCAGTCACGACGAGTATGAACCTTGCGATGGAACAGAAAAAGGATCAAGACCTTGCGAAATTAAAACTGTTGAGCAACTCATCCAAAAACGAAGAATTCAGATTCATCGACGGTATCCTTTGCAGGAAGAATTTTGATCCAGATGGAAAGTTGTGGTTGCCAGTCATTCCTAAACATCTACGAGCAGACATACTAAGGCACTTTCATGACGCCCCCACCGCAGGACACCTTGGTTTCGCGAAAACTTATGACAGGATTCGCAAGAGATTTTACTGGCCGGGAATGTACAGAAATGTCGTTCGGTATGTCATGCATTGTCGGGAATGCCAAAGGAGAAAATCCGTTCCTCAACGACCACCTGGACGTTTAGTTCCCATCCCTCCAGCTATAGCTCCTTTCCATCGCATTGGAATTGATCTCCTTGGGAGATTTCCAAAGTCTGCTCATGGAAACAAATGGATAATAGTCTGCACGGATTACTCAACACGATATGCAATAACAAAAGCCTTGCCGACAGCCGAAGTCGACGAAATAGCGAAGTTCTTACTTGAAGAAATTGTCCTCAGGCATGGAGCTCCTCGAGTAATTATCACAGATCGTGGAGCCGTCTTTCGATCCAGACTTGTTTCCTCTCTCGTCGACTTGTGTAACATTGATCATCGTTTCACAACGGCGTATCATCCCCAAACAAATGGACTGACGGAGCGCTTCAATAAGACCTTGGCCAACATGTTGTCAATGTATGTGGATGTAGAGCAGAAAAATTGGGATGAAATTCTACCATTTGTAACCTTCGCTTATAATACCGCTAAACAAGAGACCACAGGTTTTACGCCGTTCTATTTACTTCATGGTCGTGAAGCGGAAACGACACTAGATACAATGCTACCATTCTGTCCTAACGATTTTGATGACAATAACATCACCAAGATAGCAGCCAGAGCCGAAGAATCACGACAGCTAGCCCGAGTGCACACTCTGAGAGCTCAAGACAAAGATCGTCGACGTTACGATTCCAAACACCAAATGGTATCCTACGCTCCCGGAGATCTCGTATGGGTTTATACTCCAGTGAGAAAAGTCGGTCTCTCCGAAAAACTCTTCAGAAGGTATTTCGGACCGTATCAGGTGCTACGCCGTTTATCAGCCATAACTTACGAAGTACAAGATTTTGATCCTGCTTCACGAAAAAGAAAACTAAGAGAAGTTGTCCATGTACTGCGTATGAAACCGTACCATGATCCCGCCGAGCAAATCGAAACCGAGGATATTCCTCCCAAAGAATCATACAAAGGACCCATCACTCGTTCCAGAATAAAGACCCTTGAACAAAATGACAGCGGGGCGCTGTCTTCTTTTTCGAGGGGAGCAATGCCACACGCATAATTTGCTACAAGTCCCGATAGCCGAGTTGGCAGAGCGTTGGACTGAACTTCCTCAGGTCTCGGGTTCGAATCCCGGCCCCGGCAGATTTATCCAAAGACTGGAATTTTGTTTCCGTTTTTAATGTATTGTTTCTCTAGGTTCTAGATGAATCCAGATCATTCTTTAGAGTGCATACTGGTTATTTCTCGAATATTCCGAAGTGTATAAAAGCAGAGTTCATCGCCAGTTGGGCATGTTCTCAGTCCAGTGTTGTATCGAGCTCCCAGCGTTAGAATAAATCTAATTGTTTGTTTAATTGAACTGTGTACTTCTTTCGAACTCCGTGACAATATTTTATCCACCGCATTATGATTTAATGCAGTTTTTTTCATACAATATTTTTTTTTTGGACCACAACATTGAAAATTAAAGGGATATACATAAACAAAATACTCCACTTAGGGAAATTTAATCCGTTAGAGCTAATAAATTAATTAAAGATATTCCACTGTAAAATTAATTATATACACCGTTCACTTAAAATAAATAGTCAAATCGTTTTCTAAGGTCTTCATTAACATACAAAAAGAAAACACACTTAAATTTTGGCATAAACTATTTTTTCGGGACAAAAATAATAATCTTTGCAATCCGCTGAAAACGCAATATCTGCTACAAAACTATTCGCCTTCCCCGCTAAAATACTCATCATAGAACCCGTGCTGCCATATATCTTGGAAGAGGGGATTTCCAAGAATATTCCTGCTAAGTATTTGTGGAATATTCCTTCTAAGTTGGTGTGGTGTGGTAGTTAGGAGAAAGGGGTGCCAGCTCATGTGTCATCCACGTCACTTGACCATGGTTCAAAATTACGTCGTCCGTTGCCAAAAGTCCTCGTGTAGCTGAACAGTGCGACGTTAATATTCACTCACTCACTCACTCCAAAAAATACAGTACAGTAGTTATAATTATTTTTATACTTAAAAATGCAATATCCGCCTATTCAATTAAAATTATAGCGTTATAATTAACTACAAACCACAAACAAATTTTGAAACTTTGTCGAAATGATGTAGTGTGAAAGAGAAAGTTTATTTACTTTAAGTACCAGAACTGATAAAAAAGCATTTATTTTGAAAAAAGATCAATTTTGCTTTCTACCAAATGTGCATAATAAAATCATAAAAAAATGCAATATCTGCCTATTTAATTAAAGTTATAGCGTTATAATAACTACTAAACACAAACAAATTTTGAAAATTTGTCCAAATGATGTAGTGTGAAAGAGAGTTTATTTACTTTAAGTACCAGAACCGATAAAAAAGCATTTATTTCGAAAAAAAGATCAATTTCCTACTACCAAATATGCATAATAAAATCATTAAAAAAACATTCAAATAAAGAGAGATTCCCTTCAAAACTTAGTTTTATTCTGAAATAAAAAAAAATTAGGGATTAAGCTGATCCAGGAATTAATTAGAAGCGAGCGCCTTGCGTAGCCAAAATAAAAAGGGTTTCTTCACAAACAAAAAATTTATATATATGCTGTCGTGGGTTTTTTTGCAGCGCATGCCTGAATTGCTTGCAGATGGCAGAATATTTCCTACTTACTTGACAAATATCGTTATATTTTGGACACTTCATACAATATCTTTATAAATTATAGCCTATGTGTTATTCTGATGTATAAAGCTATATTACTGTAAAGTTTCATTAAAATCCATTCAGTTGTTTTTGTGTGAAAGACAGACAAACATCCTCAAAAACTTTCGCATTTATAATGTATATATATATATATATATATATATATATATATATATATATACTTCTGCCCATTAAAACTGCTGCACCAGGTAGAAATGCACAGATAACAAAATGAAATTTATTCGACAAATATATTATACTAGAAATAACAAGTTATTACATTTTCAAGGAATTTCGGTGCATAGATCCTGAGAAATCAATCAGTATCTAGAGCAACCACCTCTGGCAGTAGTAATAATAATACTTATACGCCTGGGCATTGAGTCAAACAGAGATTGAATGGCATGTACAAGTACAGGTGCCCATGCAGGTTTAACACAGTGACACAGCTCATCAACCGTAGCAACTTGCATATAGTGATGAGCTAGTCCTTCGGCAGTCATGGACTAGACGTTTTCTGTTGGCGAAAGATCTGGGGCAGAGCCGGTTTATCCATTGGGCGCTTGGGGAGGGTATCCAGAGGCCCGGAAGGATGCGAAAGGGCCCGGATAAGGTGGACTTAACCAGGGGTTTTCTAGTAATAAATTTCAATCTACCAACGCGAAGGGGGTCCGTAGATCTTCTGCGCCCAGGGCCCGAAATGAGCTTAAACTGGCACTGATCTGGGGAACGTGCCGGCCAGGGCAACAGCCGAACATTTTCCGTTTCAAGAAAGGTCCGTACAATATCGGCACCATGCGGTCGTGCATTTTCCTTCTGAAATGTACGGTTTCGCAGGGCTCGAATAACAGGTAGAGCCACGGGTCGTAACACAGCAGAAATGTAATGTGCACTGTTGAAAGTGCCGTCACTGTGAACAAGAGGTGACCGAGACGTGTATCTAATAGCACCCCATAATATCACGCCGGGTGATGGGCCAGTATGACGATTGCGAATGCACTCTGCCAATTTGCATTCACCACGATGCCACCAAACACCGATACGACCATCTTGAGACTCAAAACAGAACCTGGATTCATCTGAAAAAATGACTTCTCGCCATTCTTGTGCCCAGGTTCGTCGTTGATCACACAATTGAAGACGCTCCTGTCTGTGATGCAGCGTCAAGGGTACCAGAGCCATGATCTCCGAGCTGATAGTCCATGCTGTTGCGAACGTCTTTGAACTGTTGGCGCAGACACTTGTTGTCTTGCAAACGACCTCAATTCTTGACTCAGGGCTCGTGACGTGGCTGAACGATCATTTAAGGCCATGTGGGTGACATGCCTGTCTTCTCGGCTGCTAGTGATAGAGGGCCGTTGAGATCCAGCACGGCGTTCCATATTACCATCCTGAACCCATCGATTCCATATTCTGCTAACAGTTATTGGATCTCGACCGGTGTGAGCAGGATGCGATAAACCTCAATCCCGTTACCCTACAATCCGACCTTTATCAAAGTCAGAAACGTGCTGATTAGCATTTCTGCTTCTTACACGAGGCATCACAACAACTTTTCACCAGACAACAACGTTCAAATGCAATGCTTAAATTTTACGTCAGTAGCATATCGTCTTCTTGGTGTGGCAATTTTAATGACCAGTAGTGTATATATATATACACACACACATATATAATAATGTTATGTATATGATATTAGACTTGGAGTTCTCTCTCTTTTCCATTATCCTGTATAAGTGTTGATTTTTTAAAAAAAATTACCATTATATGAAATTTAAAAATACTTGAGCATTTTTTCATGAGTCATTATTTTCTTTTGTATCAAATTGTGTAAGGAGTTTTTAATACATATAAAAATGTCTCAAAGAATCTCTGTCGTATGTCCAAAGGTATTTTTTTAAGTTCCTACTCTTATTTCAAAAGAAACTAAACTAGGAAGTTTGAATGTGATAAGAAAGTCAACATTATTTTAGAAACTATATCCATTAAAATGTATTTAAATTACATATTATATCATTTAATATTCTTTGAATATGCATACAGAGTTATTAAGTAATTAAAAGTTTTTCATTTGTTAAATGCTAAATTTTTAGAATTTTCTTACACAAACATCGTAATAATTATATTTTGTGAATTTAATTTACTTGTTCCATTACAGGCTGTTGCAGTAGCTTCTGAAGGCTTAGAAACCTTTGGTGGACAAGGTTATATGGAGGATTCTCGACTTCCTGTCATCCTACGAAATGCCCAAGTAATTATAATTATAAGTAACACTGCGAAGAGAAATGTATTTAAAAATGTAACTAATAGAATGTAAATTGTATGAAAAACATACGATTGAATATTAATTCTATTGTAACAAGTTCTGCCACAAGTTTTAAAGCAAAATAAATGTAATTTCTTTTTAAATTTCTCTCTATCGACAACGGTTTTCAAACTTCTTTTTAACATACGTTGTATATCTTTTGTGCATGATTCATTGTTGTAGATCTTAACCTTCACTAAAGGGAATGTAAGGTATCGTATTTTGGAGGTAAAGCAAAAGAAGGGTCTCTAAATGATATTTTTCAGAATTTTTTTAAACGCGATAAAAATCGACTGCTGCAGTGTTTGTTTTTTTAAAGTTTTTACTTCTTTTTTTAAAGTTTTTAAATATACTCATGTCCAAAATTAAGGTTACTAACATGTTATCCGTCATAATTTTAAAATGCCTCTAGTAAAACTGATAGAATTTCTGTTTTATATATTTTGAAGAGCGGGTAGTACAATATCACCTTCAGTTGAGGAAAAAATGCTATTTAGCGTTAGTTTTTGCAGAACTACTGGATTGAGACCTTTCACGCATATAGGAATTTTGCATCCAGTTTCGTGAATATTGCATTAAAACAAATAAGTTATTCTGTTTGCAGTGAGAATGATTTCTCACAATCGTTTAGATGATTCTTTGAGATGGAGAGCCGTTGGCAGGTTTGAAGCTGGCCAATTTCAAGCGAAGGTATCTCGTTGTTACAAGTGGCCGAATAGTGGTCCTCCAGTTATGGAATCAATCCAAACAAGGGGTACTTTCACCAGGAAGGTCAGTCACGGTGATCACAGAGTATCGACAACTGCACAGGATCGCTAATTCACACTAAATACATGGTGACAAAGGTGGAGAACGATTCCTCAGCTTGCTCGTGACCTTGCTGCTGTGTCTAGAAGAATCCTCTAACAGTCTACAGTCGTCTTGCAGAGACTGGCATTTACGACCGGTGTCCAGTTTTGTTCGTTTCTTTGACTGCATCCAGCAGGAAACATCGGATATTGTAGAGCTGAAAAGATCAGTTTTGGACACCACAAGAATTTAGCATGTTATTTTCAGTGATGAGTCGAAATGTACCAAAGTCTCATCGAGTCTTCACCTGGAGAGAAAATGGAGCTCGCTTTCATCCCTCCTGTATAATGAAAATCAACAGATCTGGTGCCAAAGGAATCCTTGTGTTGGGTGGCATATTCTTGGGCAGTCGTACACCACTGTACGCTTTCGATGTGGGTACTGTCAATTCACAGCGCTATAGGAATCAGATCCTGGAAGTTTTATTGGGTGCTATGGTCCCCCACTACATTTTTATGGACGATAATGCGCGGTCACACAGAGCTCACAATGTTGATGAATTTCATGAAGGAGCAGATATTAGCCATATGGATTGACCCTCGATGTCTCCGGATCACAATTCTATTGAACATGTTTGGGGTGTTCTAGAAAAAAACCATTTCTCAGGGTAGCTCCCCTCTCAGGACCCTCTAGGGCAGGGGTGGCGAACCTTTATGAACCAACATGCCATTTTTTCTAAAGAAATATTTAATGAGGTATAGACGTACCGTCAAATATTTTTGACTTGTGATTATTGGAAAAATAATAAAAACTAAACACTAAAAACTCTTTATTTAATACGAAAAAATAAATTTTGCACTGTATAGTTGTTAATGTTTTAGTTATACGTGTAATTCAAATTAAAGTAACATTAGTGTGACTTCTGTTGTTGCAGATTGGATGACGACTTATATTAGGATTGTGTAAGATGTTACTTTTAGTAGAATGCATGCTGAATTGGAGTCATCTGCCAAAAAGGTTTCTAAGCAATTAATTATTTTTGCTGTGGTTCACTTTTTGACAAGAGGATTTGTGCTTTGTTTCAAAATACCGTTTTACAGACGATGTTCTACATTCCACTGTTCCAGAACACTTATACTTATTAACTTGCACTTTTTGTTCTTTTGCTGAACTAGCCATATCATAAATAACACAGTCAAATATCTTAAATATAACACAAATAAACTTTAAAATACAAGTTGTGTCAACGAAATTGACTATGCTATGCGTAAGCAAACTTTGTATCATAAGCAATTGTATTCTACGACGTAACTAAGGCAAGACAATAACGAACGAGTGTGCTCCCCGCAACCGATCACTCGTGTTTGTTCGTAATACTTCATAGAGAATTTTGTTATTTTGAAATAAAATGCAAACCATTTTGATCGCTGGCATGCCCAAAATATTGTGTCACGTGCCATTCATGGCACGCGTGCCACTGGTTCGCCATCCCTGCTCTAGGGATTAAAAGTCCCTATTTTGGAAAAATGGGCTTTATTGCCACAAATACTTATTGACGCCCTCAAAAACAGCACGGCAGCTCATTGTGAGGCTTGTATAACAGTTCACAGTGGTCACACTCCATATGAGACACTTTTCCGGATGTAAATGATTTACTTCTAATTCACGATTTTACACTTTTTGATATGTCTTAATTTCCAGTTAAAATCTTTTCCATATTGTTATGTTGCTGTATTCTTTCTGACATTGTTAAACGTCTTTGTGACAAATATCATGCCAACACAGTAAATAGTTCTTCGGTTTTCACAGATTTTATGTTTGTGATCTTAATTTTGGACATAAGTGTATATCTTAGAGCAGATATATTCCAAATTTATCTTTTTTCAGGGTAAAACACTTTTACTCCTGATTCAAATAAAATCAAAATACAAATACCTTTCCCAATCACAGAGACACACACACAGTTTTTGAATAGTTTAATAGAAGTTTTAATACCATATATATTTGTAAAAGAAAATAATAATTCGATATTTCCTTTCGTATTTTAATCAAATTAATTTCCGTTTTATAAAATTAAAAATGTTAGCTAAATTTATGCAGCTATTTTTTAATCTCCTGTACGGCATCTGAAAAAAAATTTAAAAATAATCTGAAATTATCGATAAGTATTTCAGCGAGTTGTATACTAATAAAAACAATTATAAGCTGTTGCTAAATAATACAGCACGAATCACTTTGAGAGTCGACGTGCTAGAAAAAATTTAAGTAAAGTAAATCAATAAATCAAAACCAGAAACCGTTTAACTAATGAAAACTTAGATCCATTGCATTGCACTTAGTTACTGCAAAAATCACTCGAAATATTAATAAATCAATGCAAAGCATCATTTGGCAAATTCAATTCTTTACTTTTTATCTAGTACATGTTCAAATATCAACTAATCAACAAAGAAGTCGTCTCTATCATGCCTTTGAATACGTTACTAAAAAAATCTATTCTATTCTTTCATGAATCATACTGGATTTTCGCTGGTCTTCGTTATAACCAGTCAGTGTATTCTATGTTAGAGGCTTACACAAGGCCGTTTTTAACCTCCTCGGCGTCTTAGGCACTTCAAATTGTTATGCCCCCCTTCTTATTTCCAGAGTCTCATCCTTTAGCTCTTGCCTTGCCTGATTTGGTTATTGATGGATTTTCCCTTACACTTTTCCCTTTCTTTGGAAAGTCTTTCCTTTATCCACCACCTTTGGACCCACATATCCTGGACTGGCAACCGGCAGCCGTAGGGAAAAGGATAGTGGCATGGTTTAGCCATTCTTGTTCATTTCTTACCTTACAGACTACCCACCCACCCTTTCGTAAATTAATACAGCAGATTACTGAAATCGTTTGCAATTACAGTGTAGCGTACATATTATTGTATGAACTCTTTTCAACTTGTTAATTGTCATCTTTTCCCTCTCGTATTGCTTTAGTATCTTTTACTTTTAAACAGCCTTATTCTTTGTTGAGTCACTGTCATTGTATTTGTACAACAAATGTTTTCTTCGAACTTTTATCATTACAAAATCATTAATGACATTGTAATCAATTTCCATTGTAATATCATTTTAAGTGTATAGAAATATTGACATCATTGTAATCAATTTACATTGTAATACCATTTTAAGTGTATAGAAATATCAAACTGTTTTTCAACAACAAATTTATTTTCCACAGCAGATTTCATTTATGTCTTTACTCTCTTAAGGGCAAAAAATCTTCTTTCAGTTGTACAGTTTGACATAGGAAGAGTCAAGAAAATTCTCAGTGCGACTTCTAAATTTGGGAGTGTACTACCCATCTTGTTTCTCATGATGTAGTTATTTTTTCCATTTTCATGTACATTTTCAAATGTTGATACTCTCGCCCAAACTGTTCTTTATCGATAGCTTTAAGTCAAGTATTTCACCTGTTTTGTCACATTTTCTTGCTTCTTTTCATGAAGATATCTGGAATCTTATGTTGAGAAAAGCTTCGTAGTAATCCCTTCTTTTGTTTAATCGTGTAACAAAACTATCAATAATTGGTAAGAAAACCACCTCGAAATCTCTCTTGGAGCTATCCTCTAAAAATCTGGGTATCTTTTCTCACTTAAAAAATGTCATTTTCCTGATTTTTTCATAGCTGGACTCGTACATGTTAGCTAGTTGCAATGTTCTTGGCTCGTAATAAGCAAAGTTGGATTTTTTTTCAGATAAAAACAAAGATAACGTCTGTAGCTCCTTAATGGCGCCAAGGAGAGAGAGAGATCAAGTTTTTTCTTCTATAATACCTCACTAGTTTTGTCCTCCCTTCGTAAGATTTCGTCCCAAATCACCATTAACAAAGTAGTCTGAAAACTTTCTAGTGTTTTGCAGAATCCTTCAGCTATGACTCGCGGGTCAAGTGTCTGAGTATTGTCTCCAATTAAATCTTCAAAGACGTTCTTGATTTCGTCTAGTTTCACTCAACAATGTCAACAAAAGAAATCCATGTCCAGTTTTTGCTCATTGCACACAATATTTTAATGCATTCCATCTATGAGTAGATGATAAAAAAAACCCCTGTAAAATCCTTGCACAAAAGAAAAAAAATACAACAGATTCAGTACAAGCTTTTTTTCCGCAGAAAAAAAAACAAGTTTGTTTTAAGGAATGGGCTGCACATGGTACAAACTCAGCTAGGACATTTTTTTCTCGCATTCTCGACTGAAGACCCGAGTTCACTCCCGGCATGTTTGAAGTATTGTCGTAACTTTGGCCCCAACAGTTTTTTTTTAAATCTAGTTCACACAAGTTCTTTAAGCAAGTTGAGAGCTGCTGCTTCCATACCATGGAATTTATGAGAGACGCTCGATAGCACACGTAGAAGCGTTTCTATGGCACAAGCTTTGCTGTCAGAACCGTATCGAAGTGCTGCAGCCAACTGGTCGGTGTGTGAAGTGTTCGGTGTAGAATCAATGATGAGAGAAAAGGAACAAATTTCTTTTTACCATTACGTCTATGAAACCGGTTTACTGTACAAGTGTCTAGTTTCTGCACCTGCAAATAATACCCTTGACTCATCATCAGTCAGATGCACTGCACTGCCCACTCTTTCGCTTAGCGCGCACACACACAAACTCAACGCATACATGACTCGCTAAATTGATGGTATGTTCACTGTAATTTAGTTTTTTTTCTTTTTCGCCCACAAATCTTTTGCGCCCTGGGTGCGTACCTAGGAAAAGCGCCCCCCTGAGTTTACATGTAAGATTAAAATATTTCAAATGCGACAAAAAACTAAACAGAGTTTTGTTATGGGATATAGAACTTTTACATTAAGAGGAGATTCGTAAAATCAAATTCTGGAATTGTTTCATTTAGCTGAAGTCTTGATTTTCTTCAGTACTATGTATAAAACTCATATAGGTTGAGAGTACATATGAAATACTTAACAAATTATGGGAGCTTATTAAAAATAATTAAAAATCCACCAAGTTACTCTCATATTTTTTTTACTACAAATCTGTCTCACTTTATGATGTTAAAACTCCATTTTAAGTAGACACTACAAAATAAATTAAGCAACTCTTACTATTAACCTCGTGCAAGTTCTCCATTAATACTCATCTAGGAATATTAAAAAAAATGATAGCTATTTTAAAAACACAATAGCTATTAGACACACAATAAATTAGTATTATTTTTCTAATCTTCCATTTAAAGTCAGGCTTACTTCTTTGCTTGTGATGGTGTCTGGCATGTATGTTTATACTATGAATATCGTTTATGGAAGATTCAGATAGGAAATCTAAACCACACACACAGTTATTTTCAGAGCTGTTCACATACCCACTCAAATTCTGTGAACATTCTCCTAGAACTATATAAGATATTAAAATGCATCAGATTTAGTATAATTTTATTGAACTCATTAATTTTTTGTCTCTAAGAGCTGTGATTCATAACCATTTTCACTTCACGGCATTTCTAGGGTCACTGAAACCATCATTACCACTTTAGGGAGTTATTTTCTGATATCCCCACTCACACAAACAAAATGAATACCTGTTCAATATCTTATAATGCGTAATCGATTGGTTGAATGAAATTTATAATCGAAGAACGGTTATTTAAAAATTAAAGAATATATAATTTTAATATTTTAACAATTTATGTAAAAATAAATAAGCTATCGAGAAAGGCCATCGGTGCTTACATACAAGTTCACTATTAAAACTTAAATTTACTACAAAATTTAAAAAAAATTAATCTTTTATTCACATCTTTTACTTAGTGAGTAAATTCATAATATCAAATGAATTGTGATTAAAATGAAATTTTTTCAAAAAATAAATTTATTCAGACAGATCTCTCATCTATTCTGATTGGATCTTTACTTTTTACAGCATTGTTGACACTATCTTACACAGTGAAAGTATTCTTCAAAACAAGTCAAAGGTATCTCATTATTGAAAATTACTGATATTATCTAAAAACTTATGTCATTGTTGCAGAACATGGCTTGTTAAGACCATTGTTTTCGAAAATTTCCACAAAGAGCATCGTGTAAAATAAATTTTATGTTTTTAGGTATTACCTATATGGGAAGGTACAACAAATGTGATGTCATTGGATGTAATAAGAAGTCTTTTAAAAACGGATTCTGAAGCCTTGATGTCTTTAAAAAAAAGCATTGCACTTTGCTTGGAAGCTGGGAAAAAGGAAAGCACTTTACAAGATTCATGCTCGAAAATAGACAAGAGTATAAATTACATCCTACATTTCATTAAAAACTACCCGGAATCTCTTAATATAGCTGCTAGGGATATCTCTTACAGCATTTCAAGGTCGTACATAGGTGAGTGTGAAAATCTGTAATAAAATTTCTTAGAATTTCAGATGAATTAAGATTTTACATTAGGATGAGATAATTCAATACTTTTATAAGTTACATATGCATCCTGAAAATTTTCAACCAGTATTTAAAAGTATATTTTTTAATAATTATTTGAAAACTTAATTATTTTAGACTTGAGCTATAAAATACGATTTAATACTTCAGACTATATTACAATAGAAATACATATGAATATATTTTGCATTTTGTTTATGTATAAAGATATTTTTTACGTCTTTTGCTTGTTATGAGAATTACTCATTAGAAAAGGTACTTGTTAAGGAAAAAACTTGTGCACACAAAGCTCATATTTTCCAATAACAGGTAAATATATCTGTGAAATAATTTGTGTTGTGTGTGTACTCATGATTATATATTTTTCTATGTTTCTTCATATGTTGGTTGTTTTATTAACATTGCACTTAGAAACAACGTAGGGGCTATTGATGGATCTTGTAATTCTGAACCATGATCAAGTGACAAGGACGACACCCGAGTAAGCATTGTGCTTCACAGCATTTCAATGTTTGAGCTTGATAGATTTAACATGCATCAGCACTGTTACATGATGCGAGACATTGCCAGTCACAAGCTCATGGTGATGATTACTTAGCTCCTGCAGGAGAATAGTCTTCAATTGTGTTACTTTATAATTTTTGACTTACTCAAATTTTAAATAACATTACAATAAATACAGATTAAAATTGTAAAAGCATACCTATACATATTACACTGTATAGAGGTTTAAATTATTTGAAATGAATATAGCTTTGTACTTCTTCCTGAGTGCAATGTCTTTTTTTATTAACACTTAATAAATTGAAATATTTATAACAAAAGATAAGTATTTTCTGTTGTTAAAATATTCAAGTTTAACAAGCTACTCTTACCTGGGTTTACTAAAATATATCAACTTTTTAAAAACCAGACAATTTATTTGTTACTATTTGAAAGATTTATCTTAATTCAGAATAAATAATGGATAAAATGCGAATTTGTTTAGTGAATTATAAATAATAATGATATAGAAGTTAAACAAGGAATCCTATGTAGGCAATATTTTATTAACAGTTACAAAAGAAAAAAAAACAACTAGAGATTTTCATTCACAGTATCAAACTCTGCAGAGCTGTGGCTTCAATTTGTTCAATTCTGTTAGAACCCACCTTTTAAAATTAATCTCAATTTGATTTCCTAATTCTATACTTAAGGAATCATGTTATGATCATCATCAGAGGCAATCAGGTTCGTGAAGGAAAAAAGTATGCATAGGAGAAAAAAACCTCTTTGTGTTCTGCATTTAACAACTACAACAGTTGTGACAATTAATTTTTTAGGGAAGAAAACAATATAAAATGATGAAACTTAAATATTTTTACAGGAGCCTTATTAATAGAAAATGCTGCAATTACAAAGAAAACGACTGACATATTTATGGCCAACCAGTGAGTATTGCTTTTGAAAATATTAATGTTTTAATGTCAATTTTTAAACTGCTTTACTACTTTTTGAGTATTTTTTCAGATGGTGTAAAGTACAAGAATTATGTCCTTTATCATTACACAAAGGTTACATCTATTATGTGAAAAATGATTATGAAGCAATCATGGAAGGCTGTGCAGTAGATTAAACACTTAAGATCACAACATAAATTTTTAGCATTCAACATATCAATGCTAAATTAGATGTGAATATATTTTAAAATAGTACGATCTATTCCTGTAATCACGATAGTGCATTAAACTAATATATGACATTAATTTATTAATACTGTTAGCACACCAACATTAAAACTTTTCATGAAAAAAATTCAGACATCTAGCAAAGATATATATGTATAATTCTTTTAACCAATAAAAATAAATAAAGCATGCTTGGTTTATTTTCTGATTTTAGACAAATTATTGGATATTTACATTTGTTTTCAAAATGAATGGAAATTTAAATTGCTTTCTGGATTGTATATTTTATGTCTTATTTTTTTCTTTTAAATACTAAGAGTGTAAAAATTATGTATTTTATCAATCTATAGACATTATGCTTAGTTTTACTTATTTGTAACTTCAAAAATATTAAAATAAATCCAATATCTGTTTTAGAAATTCAATAAAAACTTATTATAATTATCATGATTTGTTTAATATTATTAATTGGAATGATCACTAAACTAAGCTGTGTCAAGATATTTCACTAATAAACGAAATATATATCTAGTATTAATAGTAATACATTGACACACTTTCAAAACTTTTTATTCATGATTTATGTAATATTATAATTATGATGAAAAAATCTGCTTGGAGGCTTTCAAAAATATCGATATCTTGTAACAATTTTTCATAAATGTTAAAAGTATTTACTTTTAACTTAAAAGCTTTTTTTTCTGCTTGCAAAAGAATTAGACTTTTATATATACTGGCCCCATTAATAGAATTTTTTTCAGATAATTTAAATTCTTTTATTTTATTACTGTAATTTTATTATTTTTTCCTAGAAAGGCATTATTGAAAATGTTTTTACAAACTTAAAATAGACCTTATCACAGAAATTATAACAAAACAACTTGCTGATTTTTATTGATTTTAAATAGAATTTTCTGCCAATCATGTTAGTTAGCAATTAATAAGAAATAATGAAAAATAGAACAAAATATTTTTCTAAGTATAAGCATACTACCTATAATTATGGAAAATAAGTAAGTGATACGAAACCCCTCTTGGTTAAATAACAGTGCATATTGTGCAAACCTAAGATTCAAATAAGAAAATGAAAATTCAATTATCCAAGATTTATTATTTTTGTCATGTGATCACTATAGGGATTTAAAATAACAAAAAACCAATGAAAATTTAAACATATCTGTTTACAATAAAATAAACTCTACATATCTACTTTGAAATATTTTTATAAAATGCATTCTTTAAATAATGGTTCATAACATATTGTAATTAGATTATTCATGAGATGATTTTTTTTTTGAAAAAATGTCACAAAAATCAATAATAGACACAAGACAAAGAAATAATATAATGGGAAAAAACAAAATATTTAGATCCAGAACATGTTTACAACTATTTGTAAATACTTTAAAAACTGGGGGAAAATAATTTAGATAAAAAACAATATATTTCTTAACAACAAAAAATATTTCATAAATTTTTTTTGTAGCAAATATTTTTTATTCACTTTTCCCTCACAAAATCAACCTACTAGCATTAATCATAAGTTTGAATGAAAAAGGAATGAAGTTTTTTCAAACTATAAACGGGCTTGATCAATGCATGGACAGACTTAATTTTAACAAGCCAAAGAAAGAAACATCAATGAAAATGTTTTTACGTAATGACAGAATGCTTAGTAAAAACATAAAAAAAAAAGATAGGAATGTAATATATTTGCCCACAAAAAATTTGCATTTAATTAGAGGTGATTAAGTGGTCATGGCCGAAAAATTAGAGACTTGTTCATGATCACATAATTTATTTGAGCATGTTCCTTGTACAGGGCCAAAATACAAGAGAGAGGGAATTATTCAAATATCAAGCTTTTATATACAGGGAAAAACGCATTTTAAAAAAAGTCACGTGTTTAGGCGGAGGAAATAATTATTTATAGAAATGACATCACTGTTTAGGGAATATTAATCCTGGTTAGTAAGGTGCATGAAAACAATTAATATATGATCTTGTATTTCTTGGAATTACCAATAAATCTATCAAAATTTCAAGGTCTTAAGAATCAGTAATAAATATTCCAACATGTTTTTAATGCTTTAGAAAAAGATAAATTGAGAACGCATTTTGAAATAGGATATTAGGAATTTCAATTAATCAGATGTTATAAATAAAGGAGATTCGAATAATGAGTAGATGTCAATTTAAGTTATTACATGTACATAGTAAGAACGTCCAATTTTTTAAAATTTATCTAAATAAATATAAACCTAAATTTATACAATAGGTTGTATTAATATTAAAATATCTAGGAATAAAGATATATAATATCTCTCTGTACGATCACTAAAAGGAATTTTCATTCAAATTTACACAACAGAAATTTAAAAAACAAACACGTTTAATCTCATTCATGTATATTATATATACCATATTATTCCAGCATAAGACAGGCAGCTTTTAAATTTTAAGTATAATCATTACCACACGCCTTCTTTTACAAAGAAATCTAAAACGTACACATGTTCAATGATCTTACCTTTTGAAATCTAGAATAATCTGTGAGAGGTTAACTAAAGCATAGAATGAAATTAAACATGGCATAACTACCATTAAAAAGTAGTTTTTCGAAGAATCAACATAACAGTTATGGTGAAGATTAAACAGAATTCAATGATGTGCCTGAAAACAAACACACGCATGCACAAAGAAAGAGTTTTCTAATGTAACAAAATACAATAAACATACTACATAAATTGTAAGGCACTTTATTTAAAGTAAATAAAACTTAGAAAAGAGCAATAGACATGATTACATTATAATTATTACAAAACATTGATAATATGAGCTCATAAGTGATATAGAAATATACATTTAATGTAATATACTTAATTATATTAACAAGAAATTTCTTGCTCTTTTAAAATATTAGCCTTGAAACTATAACGAACCAGCATTGAGCTTGATCTGAAATAAATGAAAATTTAAATAAATAACATTTTTTATCATTCATATCAGTCTTATACTGTGTTTGCTTCATTTTCACACTTTTTAATACAAACATTTATTATTCAGAAAATATTATAATATTTTTTAAATGTTACAAAGAAAAACAACATTGACAAATTATATAATTACTGTTTTAAAAAATAGAAAACTCAACAACAAACGAATTTAAATTTCATACAATGTAAAATATCAAGAGAAAAGTGAGTTTTATTAAATATTTTCACCCGCCTTCAAGGAATTCATAATGGTCTGTTAGAGTCTCAGATGGCTGGGACCAAAGATAAAGAATTTTAAATTGTGAATCACGATTGAAAACAAAAGCAGCTGCAGGTGTGTTGCAGAGATTCAGTTGATTTAATTTGTGGTTGAGATAATTAATTTGTGATATTTATATGTGTTTTATTTGAGGTTGAAATAACTTTGATTTGTGATTGAGATAGTTATTTTGTGATTTATAAGTGTTTAATTTGAGATTTATATGTTTCATTGGTGATTGAGATAACCTTACTTTGTGAAAATGAGTATCAATAAATTTTAAAAAGATGAATTGAGGGCTATTGCAGAAGAATTGAAATTAGATATCCCAGACAATGCTAAAGTTTTAGATTTAAGAGAATTAATATAGGAGTGTAAGATTTATAAAAATGATAAAGAAATGTATCAGACTATTGTTGATTGTGCGTTGGAGAAGATAAATGATAGGAGAAATGAAGACGAAAATAGAAAAAATGAAAACGAAAATAGAGTAGAAACTGAAAAAATTAAACTGTCACAGTTAGAGAAGGAGTTAGAAATAGCAAAATTACATAATTAATCCAGTAAAAATGTACTTTTACAAAATGAAAATCAATTAATTCAACTGAGTATAATATTGAAAGCTTGATTAAAAGTATTAAAACCTTAACTATCCCGGTACCCCAAAGAGCTGAGTCATTTAATTTATTTTTTCAATCAATCGAAAAAGGCATTCAAAACTAAAAATGTTCCTGAGAAATTAAAACCCGAAATTCTTTTGAATATTCTAAGAGAGAAAACAAATAATGATTTATCTTCGAGAAGAGGATTTAAGTGACTATGATAAACTAAAAACAATTGTGTTAAAAGAATTTCACCCGACCCCCTATGAATGTTTAGATCAGTTTAAAAAAGCTCAAAAATTACCTAGCAAAAGTTATGTTCAATCCGCTTCCAGATTAAGTGCAAATTTTAATTACTATTGGCAACTGCGGGAGGTAAAGAATTTCAAGTCAGTTTGCTAATTAATTACATCAGATAAGATAATAGAGACATTAAACAGAGAATTAAAAGGCGCATATTGGCATTAAGCAGGTCGAAAAGCAGTTTAAGCCACAGTAGTTAGCTCATGATATTTTTGTATCATCCAAGGGAAAAAATTAGAGAACAGAATTTATTTCCTAAGTATATATGTAATGATGTCAAAAATAATCATGGAGGGAAAATATTTCAAGTGTTAATCTATCTTCCACTAAAAATGTGAAATGTTTTGTTGTAAATCAAAAGAATTCCACCTGCTGTTTTCATACCCAAACTTTAAATCTCTCAGCATCAGTGAAAAAGTGGATTTCATAAAAGCTAATCATTTGTGTTTCAAATGCTTTTCCTCTAACTGCAGTGTGAAAAGGTGCAAAGCGAAGGATTTTTTGTGAGAAACGGCATAATCGCCTGATTCCCTTCCCCAAACCATAGAATAAATCTTCTGTCCTCACCCAAAGAGTTGAAGGGTCTGTCTTGAACCCCTATGCAGGTGTCTTTATGGGACAGAAAAGATCGGATTGCGTCGATTTCCCTCAAACTGGGAATGAAGAAAACAAGTCATTCATAGCTAAGAGTTTTTTTAAAAAATAAAACCCAAACAATTTTAGTGAGTAGCATTTAGTGTCTCATTAGAGAGATAGATTTGGTGCCTTCCATCAAGTAAGGGGGCTTTTAGATGTAGGGAGTCAGTAAAATTTTATTACTAAGGATTGTGGGATAGATTGCAATTGAAAAATGAGAAAATTAATTTGTTAGTATCTTGTTTAAATAAGTCAACGATGACAATACATATATCAACAATGATATACTAAATGAAATTAAGCTAGCGGGTTATAACTTTAATATTCCGGGTAAAATTGATGTGTTACTAGGTGCTGAAATATTCTACGAATTACTGAGACCAGGCCAAATTTATTGTGGGGATTCTCGACTACTATTACAAAATACTGTGTTCGGATATGTCGCTAGCAGAAGTGTAGGAGGTGAGGTGAGGGGTAATAATATTCACTGTGGATTAAATAGAGATTAAACACAACATTTAAGTCTTTTTGGGAGTTAGAATCGATTGGTGTCGCAGACGATAATTGTAATAGTGAGGAGGACGTTAGTTTAGAAATGTTTAAGCAGTACATTTTAAAAATGGTAGATATGAAGTAGAACTCCCGTGGAAAAGAAATAGTAATGAGTTGAGTGATAATTTTAGTCAAGCGAAAATACGACTCATAGGTCTTATGAGAAAAATGTGAAGTGATCAGGTGTTGTATTCTGAGTATTGTAAGGTTTTAAAGAATTATTTAGATGAGGGAATAATTGAGAAGGTAACAAACCCTTTTATTTCATCGAATATATAACCTTGTGTTATCTTCCTCACCAAGTGATAGTAATAAACGAATCTCTTGCAACGAATAGTGTTTGACGCTAGAGCCCATGAGGAACAATAACTTTTATTAAATGACTGCCTTTTCCATGCAGTTAATTTGAACCCTAATATTTTAGACTTATTTTGATCTCCCTCTGTTCGAGCAAAATAGCTATTTTAGCTGATGTGGAAAAAGCATTTCTTCAAATTTCTTTGGCTCCAAAAGATAACGATGTAGTACGGTTCTTTATAGATGACGGTGAAAATGGTGTGCAGTTGTACAGATTTAATCGAGTTCATTTTGGTTTGAATGCGGCTCCGTTTCTTTTGGCTGCAACGATTAAGACGTATATCAAGAAGAACGCGGAAAAATATCCCGATACTGTCCTGACACTTGATCATTGCTTTTATTTGGACGATCTCATCATTGGTAAAGATGTAAAATCAGCATTTGATTTGTCGAGCAGAGCGGTACAAATCATGAGTGAAGCAGGAATGAACCTACAGAAGTAGATTTCGAATGAATGTGATTTAATGAAAAAATGGCAGTTGGAGCATTTTGATCATTTAAATATGAACAATTTCGTCAACCATCCCCGCATCCTCTTTTGGTTCTTTTATGGCATCCTTAAAATGACTATCTTAGTCTTCGTCTGAATGGTCTCTTAGACTTTCTTCAAAAAACAAAAAACACAGAACACTGAACGATTTTTGTTGATGGTTGCAGGCAGGATATTTGATCCTTTGGTATTTGTGTCCCCCTTCACCATAAGATTTAAAATTTTGTTCCAAGAAATATGGCAAAGAAAAACAGACTGGGACGAAGAGTTGCTGCCAGATATTAGAGAGAAGTTTGAACAGTGGTGTTCGAAAGCATTTTCCTTATGTGAACTTCAGATTCCTCTATATGCCCTTGAGTGTGATAGTGCGAACTGTCCGGAGTGCGAAATACACACGTTCTCAGATGTTAGTATTAAAGCATATGGAGTCGTTTCATATATTAGGCTGAAAACTTCTGACAAAATCTCAGCACATCTTTTAGCTTCCAAAAGCCATGTGGCTCTTCTAAAGTCATTGACCCTTCCACGTTTGGAGCTAATGGGAGCATTGTTTGCTGCGAGGTTGGCGAAAGACGTTTCAGGTGTCCTCAACGAGAAAATATCTATAACAAACTACTTTTGGACAGATTCAACTATAGCCTTAGTTGGATTGAAGGTCCCAGCAACAGATGGAAGGTTTTCGTCGCCAACCGAGTGAAAGCGATATGGTCTTTAATAGACAAGGACTCATAGCATCATTGTCCTTTAAAGGACAATCCATTGGATCTTCTAACAAGAAGCATCAGTGCTGATTCACCTGTGGAAAGGACCGAATTTCCTTCAGAAAGAAAATACTGTCCCTGTGAGTGACTATGTGCTACCTAGTGATGAAAGTGACTATTTGGAGAAATTAAAACCTTCTGAGAGAAAAACTTTGACTTTGGATAATAACCATTTGAAAACCATATCCTTTCTGTATCTAATAATTTTCAAAAAAATTTTATGTGTTTTTAGTTATATTTACAGGTTCATCAAAAATTGCAAAAAACCATCACACAAACAAATTGGGCCAATAATGTGTGAAACTCAACGAGCTAAAATTACCCTTGTGTCCAGCAAATGGAATTCAACTTGGAAATCAAAGATTTGTCCTGTAAGGGTATGGTTAACCCTCAAAGTAAGATTTTGAAATTCTCATCATTCTTAGATTCTCAAAATGTGCTCAGAGTAGGAGGTAGACTGGCCCACAGTAAATTGTGTTTTGATTAAAAAAAACACCAGATAATTCTTCCTAATAATTACAGATTAACAAATTTAATTCTTGAAATGACTCACAAGAGATATTTGCTTGTTGGTCCACAAACTTTACTGTCTATTGTTAGACAACGGTTTTGGCTATTAAATGGTCGTAATATGTGTAGAAAACTAGCAAATAACTATATAATTTGTTTTAAGGCAAAACCAGTTGTTCACAAATTATGAGTCAATTGCCAGCCGAGAAAATTTCTTCGAGTTTTCCTTTTGGCAAAGTGGGAATAGATTTTTGTGGACTTTTTTGGATTAAATATCCTAATCAAAGAAAAGGAGCCTTAAAGTCTGTGTGCATGGTGACAAAGGGTGTGTCACTTCGAAATAGTTACTGATTTGTCTACTGAAGCGTTCATTGCAGCTTTAAAGTGATTTTTTAGTAGACGAGGAAAATAGGAGAGTATATTTTCAGACAACGCTACCAATTTTGTTGGAATGCAATTAGAGTTAAAAAGACTTAGAGAAATTATGAGTAACTGCGACCGTAATTTGAGTAATTTTTTGTGTGAAGAACGTGTTGAGTGGAGTTTTATTCCATCAAGAGTTCCAAATCACAGAGGCCTGTGGCAGACCGGAGTGAAAAAGCCATCAAATATCACCTCAGGCATGTAATGGGTAATTTGAGATTTACATACAAAGAATTTTTAACCATTCTTAACCAAATTGAGGGAGTCCTGAACTCACGTCCCCTCTACCCTTTGTCGCGTGACCCCGACAATTTTGACTCCTGGTCATTTCCTAGTTGGTCGTCCCATTACAGCCATTGCAGAGCCAAGTTTAACTGAAGTGTCTGATAACAGGTTAAAATTGTGGCAAAAACAAAAAAAAAATTGTGCAACAGATTTGGAAACATTGGTCAAATAATTATTTGAGTACACTTCAGAATCCAAATAAATGGTATTTTGAAAAGAATAATGTAAAAATAAATGATATGGTGATTCTGAAAGAAGATAATTTACCTGTGTGTAACTGACCTCTTGGTAGAATTCTTGAAGTGTATCGTGGCAAAGATAATAAAATAAGTGTATGTGTAAACTTCATGAGAGTACACGCTTGAATAACATTCTTTTTCTCATTCCTACCATTTATTAATGTGTTGAGAAATTTTAGTGCAAAAAATATTTGTAGTGAACCAGAGCGCAAACACATAACAAAGCAAGAGTTATCTTAAGAAACCCTATAAAATAACAATGTGTTTATATTTTATTGTAAAGAAGGAAAACATAAATGAATGAGCACTATTTTAACTTTCAAGAAAATAAAAACTCAATAAATGTAATTTTGAAATATTAGTAAAAGTTTAAGTGCATTAAAACTTATAATCATGATATAGGATTCAAATTGAGAGCTTTAGACTTCGAAGTACAATAAGGGTTAAAATTAATAAGAATAGATTTTCCATTGTATAGGTGTTTTCTGAATAAAGCACTGTAAAATTTTTCTCAAGAAATGTGCAGCACTATACCATAATTTTAAAGAATTCATTATGATCACACACATGAAGAACACTAATGAAATATTTTTGGTGTACATAATATACACTTGATTGCAAAAATGTCGTGTAATGTAAATAAAGTAACAAAATAAATACCTTAATTTGTTATCAAAATGGAATTTATACAAGCCAGGATGTGATAAATGAATAACTCCTTCTGTTTCACATGAGCTTTGGTGTAAAACAGTTTGTTGAACATTACAATGACCGGTGTCTTCATAAATCATTGATATAGGAATGGCCTACAAAAGACTTTTCATTAAACCATAAAATTGAAAAAAAAAAAGATTCTAACATATGATAAAAATATTCATTTTATCTACATTTACTCTTAAAAATAAAAATTACATAGTTTTTTTAAAAGTATACTATCCAAACACTTAATGTATTTTTTATACAATAAACTCATCTAAGAGAAAGTTGAGCAATAAATGGCACATCACAAAATAAAGTTTGACTGTATCTTAACTAATTCACTGCTAATTTAAAGCAATTATAATTACGATAAAAAATTACTCAATGTTTATAATTATTAAAATGTTTTCTAACCAAACAAATAATTTCGGATTTTACAAGTGTTTTTTTTTTTAAGAGAATGACTTCACAAAAAGCAATAACATATATTAGTTTTCAATCTCCTAATGTATCATAACAATAAGAATTATGCATACCTTAAGAACTGCATTTCTTTTGGTTATTTCACAGAAGAAAATACTAAATACTAAATGTTGATTCAACATATTTTCACAGAACAAAAAAAGCTTATCAACCCAATAACAAAATCGGAGGTTTGATTAGATTTCTTCTGATACAAACAGATTTTTGTTTCTTTTGTTACTTTTTGAGATAATATCAGCTTTAAAAACTAAGACAAATTCACTGTAATTGCATTTTATAACTTATCTTTTATGTATATTACATTAAACGTATATTTTTTAAAAAATTACAAATCAGTTTTTCAAACAGCTAAATAATTTCATTTAAGTTAAAATATTCTTACATTCAAATGGATAAAACTTAAGCTTTCAGACATATAAATATGTTCAGAATATTACATTTGAACCCACACAGATTTAAGACAACTTATTCTTGACAAATAGTAAAAAAGGAGAGAGATTGAGGATATAAATATACACTTACAAAATAATAGATCATCCTGAATGAATCCTGAAAAGCAAATAAGCCACCTCCCTGTTTTTATTGTACTCACCATTAAATGTGCTTGAAAGGTTGATTTCCTGCTTTTGAAATCAATACTTAAAACTCCCATTAGATTGTGATGAAGGAAACAAAAAAGTTTATTAGCATTCTCAAAACATCACTCAGTGTGACCCTGCAATTATATTAATCCCATAGGTTACCTTATTTTCCTTCAAAGCCTTTCCTGGTGGTGTTATGGTAAAATATCAGTAGTTAAAGACATATTTGATGCTTATGCTAAAAGTCTCTCATATCTATTTCAGATATTTCTGTTCAAGACTTCTGATGTAGTCTTTTATAGACTCATTTTAAATTCATACAGAATCCCTCAAAGGAGCACAAAAGAAATGGCCTTGCTCACATTTTCCTTCAGTTTTTTCAGTACTTGAAGGCAATCCTTGGTAAAATTCCCTAGTGACTTTCTATGGCATCAATTAAAATTATCATCCCTTTAAATTTTTTAAATTATTGAACCCTGATCTCCACATTAAATAAAATAGAAATATCTAAAATGTTTCGATCCACTGAAATAAACACACTCAAAAACTAATTTTTTTCCCTTAGCGATAGAAGTGACCTTAATTTTGGTTCTAACCAGAGAAACATTGAGGAAAATAAGAAAAATTAATTTTGTAAAAAACCCCCTTTTTCCTATTCCCTGAAAACTACATACCTTATTTATTCGAATGTAGGCCGCCATCGATTTTAAGTCGCACCCTAATTTCTCAACAAATTTTTGTGAAAAATGAAAAATAGTGTAAAATAGTTTATCGACAGCAAATTTTACGAAATTAAAATCACTTTAAAATGAGAACTAATAAGTGAATAATTAGTTATTTTACCAGCATTATAAACTTTTAAATACATACATGAACCTGTAATTTCTCGAGTTGCCCCATCCAACGAATATTTTTTATCTTTGATTCTAAGCCGCACCCGGTTTTCAGTAGGGTTAAAATTGGAAAAAAGGCTTGGATTCAAGTACATACAGTATTTTTATTTCATGAAAATTCATTCCATTACATAAAACATTCTCATCCATTCAATTTCATAAATAAACAAAGGAAAGTGAGAAACAACAAGTAATTGTAAAATGAAACTGATGTCCTTTTGCGAGCAAGGAAATATTATTGGGAATAACCTGCAATTGTCCCATAAAAAGTTTCTTTCACATATTTTTATATACTTGGGTTTATATAATTTTATTTAAATTAATTTGTCAAAAAATAATTTTTATTATAAGCATTTTTATAGTTTACTTCTATATTTCTACTGACCTTAAGGATTATTTTTTTCTATTTAACTTTTGCTAATTAGCATTTGATTAGCCTTATTTGTGATCAGAATTGAGTAAGCCTTTTGTTTTTAACCAAATTTGGGGGCTGTATGATTTTATTGCATTATGCAACTTAAAATACAATTAAAAGTAATATTTATATAAATTTTAATTATGCTGTGGCAGAAAATTTTACTCTTGTTATAGATTGTTTCCCATAAATTAAGAAAAGAATTAGATTGGTAAATAATTCATAGTTGTATAGACAATTTTAAAGAAATGCATATTTTCTATTTAAAGAGGTCAATTATTAATTATTTATTAATAACTTATGTATAAAAACATGTAACAAAATCAAGTTGCTGCAGCCTTGTATTTTTTAAAAAATGTTATGGAACTGCATACTACATTGTTAACTACATAAAATTACAAAATTTGAACTTTGAGTTTTCATTATTGAATAGAAATGAGAGGAGAGAAGGATAAATGGGAAAATTAAACAGAAAAATCTTCAAAAGTTTTGAGCAAAAATTAGAGAATTTCTAACGAAGTAAATTAGGGGGAAGATATTGGGGAAATCACTCTAAATATTCCATTACTAATTTATTAAAGCCGTTAATTAAATTATTACAATATACATATACCACTGCAAATGTTAATTATTCATACAAATTAAAATCTAAAAAAAAATCAAAATAAAAGCTCAAAAGCAATCAAGTATCTATGCAATACCATAGAAAAATTCAAGGATATGTAAAGTACAAATTGAGATAATTGTTATAAAAACTGCTAATAATTTTCAATTAATGAATGAAGAATGCCTTTTATGAATTCAAACGATACAATAGAATAACCAAATATATTTATTCTATAACCATTCTACCTTAAAATTTTGTCCAATAATCTTTCAAGTTGGTAATTAATATATTTTATTCCTTGAATCTACAACACAAATTTTAATCATTAATTCTTCATTAAAAATAGCGATTGTTATTTTTTAGAAATGATAAAATTGTTAAAAAATGTAAATGATTGTAAAAAAATTTCCAGAGATCAGTTTTTTAAAAGTATAACCATGTATTTCAAAGTTTAAAAGGAATTATTTCATATAGAAATACCACAGTTAGAAATTTGATGATACTCTAGAATTTTTATATAAAGCAAAGTAGATTCAAATTGTGAATAAACACACAAATATGTAAGAATACAGATTCTCAGATAATTTCTGTGCAACAGCAATCATGACTTTTCTAAAAGCACTCTACACAGATTTCATTGATTCATAATTTTTGAGAAATTCATTCATTAATTAAAATTTGAAACAAATTTAAAATACATTTGAAATGTAGAAATTATGCTGCCACAATTTAGCTTTATTTATAGAATCAGTTTAAAAACTTTGTAGCATCTTATAATAAAAAATGTAACAAATATAAATACACTTTAATTTGTATTTAAAAAACTGAACAAAATGAATGATTTGATTTTTTACTAATGCAGAAGTCTAAAATGTGTGGGACATTCGCAATGAACTTTGTAACTATAAACCGCGATCAAATGATGAAAAGTACACTGGAGCTGGTCCCCATCTCCAAACCTCCACCGCACACAAATATGTGGAATTGGGCGTCAACAGATCTTATATTCATGAAATCCTCAATGCAGAGGCTTTTAATAGCACCAAGACCCGAATTTACACATGATCACAGCAGGCAATAAGTTCATGACACACTACTCTGATACCACAGCAACAAATACAAAATATAACAAATTTATTTTGCAAAAAATTAGAAATTATAAAAGTACATACTTCACAAGGTGGTTCAAAACTCCAAGCAATTGAAGTTGAATTCACTTCATTCAAAATGGGCAAGATAGCTTCTTCTTTCGCTTTAATCAACAAATTACCACTTATGTCATTCTCAACTACTTCCATATGACTAGATAAACCAAGATCATTTGAAGACCTACAATTAAAGCCCAAAACGCATTTATAAATATGTAATTAAAATTTATCAAAATAAGAAACTGTCTTTAAAATAAAATAAAAAATTATAACATTGATATTAACACAGAATTTCAAATTATTATTAATATTATAATATATATTTATTTATTTTAATAAAAACTATACAATATTACATAATTTTGAAATACTGATCTTCTCACAATAGAAAATTACATTTTTTTATGTAATAAATTAATCTGTTTTAAAGTATAATTTCAGTCTTTGAAATTTCAATATGCAAAGTGAATTTTTTTCAAATAATCAGATTGATCTGTCTTATATAATATACAGCACTGATTTAAATAATAAATACAGTTGAACTTCAAAAATTATGAACGTCTATAATGCGAATTTTTCTACATAGCGAACTTTTCCTGGAACCAAAGAACATTTCCAAATTTCCTTCGTAAAATAACTTCCCAATAGCGAAGTGCATTTTCTATATAAAGAACTTTTCCTAGTGATTCAACTTTTTCTTCTTATTTTGAAAGTATTTCTGGACATTTCAAACTATTCTCTCTTTTTACACATTTTATGGTGGTTATAAATCTTAAATTGGTTGTATTAGGTGCCTTACTCGCCAAGAGCAATAGAATTCTGGACGTTTCATCGAAGAAATGCAACTTTTAATCCCCATTGTCCAGTTCACAAGAAACATCTTCAATATCCTCTTTCCCCCTCCTGTCCTTGAATTAGTCTCTGTTCATTTGTAGTGTTAATCAGTCATACTGGTAACCTCGTTTCTTGTAGCCCGAAAATGTAAAAACGTACATGCTTGAACATCAAAGAAAAAAATTAATTCTTCAGAAAGTGGATAAAGGCATCAAGAAAAAAGATTTTACTTTAAAATATGATATTCCTTCAAACAGCTTATCAACTATTATTAAAAATCAAGATAAGTTAAAAAATTATGATTCATCAAATTCTTGTTCAAAACGTTTCAGAACATGTGTCTATGAAGATGTTGTCAAGGCAGTTTCGAAGTGGATACACACAATGCGAGATAAAAATGTTCAGAACACTAGACCTTTTGTAATTGAGAAAACTGCTTAGTGAATTCATTGGAATACAACAAAGTTCTAGGTAGCAATGGATGGCTAGAAAAATTTAAGAAAAAATTCGAAAAAAAACGCCCAAGTGGATTTTTAGTACATTGCAAAGATGTGAGGCGTATTATGAAACAAAGTTTTTTCAAACAAAAAATAAACAAATTTTAACAGATTTTATGTGAGTAATTAAATTTAAGTATGCATGCAGTAATGTATGTTTAGAATTTCTAGTTATAAAAGAATGTATGTTTAAAAAAACTTGTACACTTTAAATTAGAAAATGTCCTTAAAATTCATTACTTTTAATATAAAATTATTTTTATAATATTGAAAATACAGTATATTCCTTGAAATTCTTTTCTGTTTTCCTTGTGGTTTTTTTAATGGATAAATAAATATTTATTGACAAAAAAAGTGTGAATAATTACTTTAATATATAGTGGTTATGAATTAAAAATTTGTTTTATGTGGTCTATAAAGTATATGAGCCTCTGTATAATGAACTTTTTTCAGGTTTTAAACACTTCGTTAAATAGAGATCCGACTGTATACAGTGGCGTATCTACCAATGGGCAAGGCGGTGCCTCCAAACTCAGGGGGGCCCTCAGACGCTGACCATCAAACAAGCCGAGCTTGCGATAACTTTTCCCAAATTTAAGATATAAATATAAACGGTTGCAATGTGGCTGTAATCATGGCAATTCATTTGAAATTGTAGGGGATTCCACTAAATTCTTTCTGTTGCTTGTTTAGTGTTGCAAACTTTACTTAAAAGTTTATATTATTTTCAATTTTTTTCCCCATTTTTCTATAAACTGTTACTTGAAAGTTCCATGAAAAATCTTACTATACTTATTAATACATCTTAAAAACCTACACAAGAGGCAATTCCTTTTTAGTTATATTCTATTTTTAATAACAATGATTCATAGTAAGCTAATTACCTATTTCAATATTTTGCAATCTTCTCGTTTCTGCAATAGACTGATGTAATTTTGTCCCCCTCCTCTCCTCTGCACTTTTGTAAAGATGTTTTTTTAAAAAATATTTATAACATAATTGTATTGTATTGTAGTTTCTTGTTCATGCATATTTTTTGCATCATTTCCTGTCTATCTCAGTTGACTATTTTGTAGCTCACAGCCCTCTGGTAGGTGAGTTTGGTACTCCCAAATAAATAGCCTGAGACTACCCAACAACATTTTGCAGCGTAGCATTACGTTTCTCCTTCCTTTGTATGTTTGAAATATTCATATATTTTTTACTTGATAAAATTCAACCACGATAGGGCCCTCATTTTTTTTTTGCACCAGGGCCTTAGGATACCTAGCTATGTCACTGACTGTATATACTGATTTCCAATTTAAAAATACAATAAACTTTCAAGAATGTAATATGGTTGCTTATCTTCAGTAAAACATACAGTATAATTTTATATTAAATTAAAAGTAGATCACAATGAAATACTTACACCAAAATACAAAAGTGTACTTTCTCTTAAAAAGTTTGAAAAGTCAATTAAATATAGCAGTATTTGTATACTAAATCATATGAAATGAGTAACTGTACTATGAACAGTACTACTTCCCAAACTTTTTCAAATGTGTAACAGTAAACTTTAGGCAGAAAATAACTACAGAGCTAAACAGTAGAACAAATGGAATACATACATATACATGTTAAAAATAAAAACCACACATAACAGTCCAGAATATTATTAACACTACATAGATTACCTTTCATTTGGAGCTTCCAAGTTTTCGCGAGTGAAATGCAATTCTGGAGCACTAGTGAAACGACTTTTTTGTTTAAAGTCAGTTACTTGCATTACAGGAAGTGACACCATACTATCAGCAATGCTTGGGTGAATTTCTGCAAAAATTACATAAATCACATTTCATGTTTAAATAAAACAAAGAATACACGATGATTAATACAGCAAATAATAAACTAAATATTTTAATTTCTTTTAAATTGAATAAAATTGGTTGATAAGGTCAACACTTGAGCAGGTACTTTGTTCTCTCAATTTCCACTCCTCACCATGAAAGGACTCTAACGTGTAACTCCATAGGACATTTTGCAGCTCCAATTTATTCAACATAAATGGATTTGTTAGAGGATTCAAAACTAGAATCAAGGGCATGATTTATATATCATCAGCATATAGCTCGTGGGTCAAACTGACATTATTCTAAACAATCTTTAGTATATTAAATTCGCAGTAATCTGTATTGCTAATGATAAAGGTGAAAAGATTAGTAAAATCTGATTATGCAAAAGAAATTTCATTTAACATATCCCCATGGTAAAATGTTACAATGTTTCTAATAAACCAATTACTTTACCCCCTCATCATAACTTTAAAAAAAAAGAAATAGAGATTAATTAATAATTCTTCTGTAAAATGTAAATTGTAATACAAATTCATTAATAATAGCAAAAACGCCATAGTTTCCAGAACTGCAAGAAGAAGGTGAAAGCAAAAAAGTTTCACTCATTGAGATTAGTTTCTTTAGGTGCATACCACCCAAGGTGAGGAACTATGAAGCACAGCTATTTAAGACAACTAAGAGCAAAGTGATGGGAGAGGATTTAATGAGATTGAATTAAATTTGATGCTGTGAGATGCTTACGGTTGCTGATAACAAAAAGAAAACAGAACTTTTATACTGCTGATTTTAAAAGAATGAAGAAAAGTAACAATTTTTTTTGTGCCACAACCGGCTTCGTGTCACCGCCTATATTAGGGAGCATGAAAGAGTTATGAAAAGAATTTAAAAACTCCACAAAATCATGCAAATTAGAATATTGTTCAGCTTAATGTAAAAAATAAAATATGAGAAAATAAGAATTTCTATTTTAATTAAATTACCATAATCAAGCCAAAAACTGACAAAGGATGAAAAGAAATTTAATAAAATTGAAATTTTGCATGAAATCAAAATTATATAATTTTTTTATAAAAAAAACAGAACCTTGACCTACAAAAGTTATCAAAAATTTTATAAATTAATTTGGTAGAGAATATCAGGAGTTCAAGTCTTTTAAGGGCTGGGAAGTACAGATGTTTAAGGTCCAGCACAGCTCAGATATTTTTTTTAGCAGATATAGAGATCATGAGACAATATAACTCACAAATATTCATTTGGGACTTTGGGTATATTAAAGTTGCTTGATGAATTTTTAATGAAATCAAGAACTGGGTCAATTTTTAAATCCTTAGGCAAAACTTCAAATTTTTTAACAAACCAGGAAGCATTGACTATTTTTTGAAGGTGCTGATTTTGAAAGATGAGCAGTCTTTTGAAATGGCTTACTGAATACAAACAAGTAGTAATGGTCGAAAAAATTATCAAGTAGACCAAAATCTAGTGTCTGATCACAAGCTTACTTTTTCGAGAAATTAAGCTGTAGAGAGTTTGGGTCAAATGATACCAAAATATTGACAACCAACTGTAAAATAATTTTCATTAAGAGAAATTTGTTTGCTTATTTTAGCTTTTATTTTAATATTTTTTGTGAAAGTTTTTTTCACACACACAAATAAATAATTAATCAAATATACACATGATGCCCTGCACATATTTTTCGCTCAATACTAGAAGAAAAAAAAGAAATTTAACTCAATAGCTTCAGAAAAAAAGAGAATTTCTGTGGATATTTCTCTGTTTGAAATTTTCCTTGAATAATCTATTTGTATTTATTGCCTTTCATACAGATAAGAAGTGCAGCTTGCTCTGTGTTTATTTTTATTTAGACTGATCGACTCTCGAGAATACTATTTTGCATGTTAATCAGTAATTACCTAGTAATTATCAAGCAGTGCATTATAACATACAAGCATTAAACTAAATGTATTCCCCTATATGTTTATGCTATTTATTATATTCATGTTTTATTATTTTAATAAATATTGTCCAACATTCTTAAAAAATGTAATACAATTTTTTTTCTGACTTGCATCCTAATCAACTATTTGCAGTTACCACCTCCTTATAAACTTTCAAGTATAAATAAATATTGAGTACTTAAAAACAATAGTTTTAGACATAGACATGACACAAAAAGCATTAAAAAATTGATAAATATTCTTAACAATTCAGTTCACAAAATAAAATTTAATTTTGATAAGGTTATCAGGGACATGTATAAGAGACAATTGCAATTCCAACAATAAATATGATGTTTTTCATCATACTTAAAAGTAATTTTGGTTTTCTAAAGTTTTACATTTAAAAAAAAACAATGAAAAAAATCTACTACAAAATAATTCAAAAAAAAATATGAAAAAATTACCAGAACTAAAACTACTACTTCTATTTAAATTCATTGATAAATCATCAACAGCTTCATCTTCACTTTCATCATAATACTGCACATTACTATCCCTTCTAACATCAGTTTTAATTTCTATATGCTGCATGTAACATTCATTACAAACACGTATCTGCCTCCTGGAAAGAAGAAAATTAAACCTAAATTATCTGTAATTGGAAAAAATTCACATTAATATTTTTAAAATAATTCTTAATTGCTTCTTATAAACTTCTCCTTTAGGTGAGAATTATGATATTATATATATATGCAACTAAAATACATGATTCACACAGCAATTGTTGGAAATCTCTTAATGCAAATGAAGAAATTTAATTTAAATAACTACGTATACACAGTTTATTTATATTTCACTAGCATTATTCTTTCTGTTAAAATTTTTAAAAAACATATACAAAATTACTGAGGAATATTTTTCTTGTACAGGTAAAAGTATTTTAAAATAAAAATGCAACAGGAATTTACTCTTTTATAATTTTATAAACGTTCTTAAAGCAGTCATAGACCCCCAATAATTTTAGCAATCTACTCATTAGATCTGACATTACATTAAGTAAAACTGCAGTGTTTCCTGAAAAAAAAATCATTGAAATCTATAAATAATTTAAACTTTAGAAATGTATTAGAAGAAATTGTATTTAGGAAGACAGTTTCACAGTAGAAAATAAAAATACACTGCAATACCTGCTAGCTGGTGTCAAAAGCCAATTATTTGAGCAAGCATGGCAAAAGATTCGACCACACTGGCGACAATGATGCTGAAAATAGGAGGGAAACGATAAGTACTATAAACAAACATTAGGATTGAATATTGATTTCTTACAAAAATGATGTATTAATAAGGAATATAATAACTATTTAATTTAAAGCAGATATAGAATCTACTCTATTAAAATTCGTAGGTAAACAAGGTATCTATGTAGGTATGTACGGATGTAAGAATGTAGCCCAATTTTCTCACGAACCACAAGATGCAGAAACTCGCCGAAGGTACCAAAATTTCGGAAATCATGTGATGAATTCGTTTTGACCATTTATATTCCAATTAGTTAAAAAGATATAAATTAAAAACCTTAAAACGCATAGTTATAAACGTGGCGCCATCTGCAGAGAATCGGAAAGATCATTTAAAATTTTTTTTAGTGGAATGAAAAAGGTTAAAATTTAAATGAAATAAATTAATTCTTTGTTAATTAAAATAGCCGATCAAAATACATTTTGAAAATCTGAAATCTATATTTTATTATTTTAGAATCTTAGAAACTAACTATTATTAAAAAATGATGAACGTTTTTTTTAGTTTACTCTTAGCATCAGAATCGTTTCTATTTATTGCTTCACATTAATAATTTTTTAATTCTAACAGTTTTTTTTGTGTAAGTCATACATCGAAATTTGAAGCTATATCTTATCTTGAGAAGGAGGCGAAGATAGAACAATAATTTTATACTAAAAAAAACGTGTTCGGGTTATAGAGAAGGGAAAAAAACATGTCTTAAATCAAAAATAAGCGGAATGGAAATTTTTTGACATAATTTTAGAAATCACTCACACTGTGCACGTACAGACATACACACAGAAATGCTGACGTCTTGAGGAAAAGAGAAAGCCCGATTTTTTTCTTTTTATTGCTTCACATTAAGAATTTTTCAATTCTAACGCAATATATATATATTTTTATTTTGAAAAGACTGTTAAGACCTCAAAACGCATAGCTGCAGAGAATCGGAAAGATCATTAAAAATTTTTTTTAGTAGAATGAAAAAGGTTAAAATTAAAATGAAATAGCGATTGATTGATTCATGAAAATCTAATATCTATTTTATTATTTTCTCACAAAACTTTTATTCCGCGTGTAGAAAAATATACGTAATCTGTACAAAGATTGATAAAATATCTTAAAAATTATGGTTAAAAAAATGTGTTTTTCAACTTTTATCCCTTTTGCGATAAATATGTAAACATTACTTTTTTTTAAAACTTTTCTGTTTAAAAATTACCGTTGTTTGAAATCTATATATGAAGTTTAAAAGCATTAACTTAAAAATGAAGCCCGAAATTTTTTTTTTAACTTTTAACAAAAAACGAAATGAGAAATTGACAAAAATCTTCCGATATTTTAAAAATATTTTTACTGTTCTACCCGAAGGAGAGCGTAGCATGGCTGGTTAAAGCACTGCTTTATAAAACATCAGTTCCCAGGTTTGAAACTGAAGAGGAAGAAACTTTCAATTTCGCATTACACTACTTATTAAATTTTAAAATTTTTTTAGTGGAATGAAAAAGGTTAAAATTAAAATAAGATACCAAAATGTTTTTATCAGATCGGTTATTTTTTTAATGTTTTTTCAGTACATGTATATAAATATATATATATATATATATATATATATATATATATATATATAGGCTTTCCCCATACTGTTTTTTTTTTTACTTATATATTTATATGTTTAATCAAACGTTCAGAAAAAAAGAAATCCTTTCAATAGCTATCTGTTAATTTTTCTTTCATTTATTACTTATAGAAATTTGATTTTAATGAATATATATATGTTTTTTAAAAGGATTATTTTTATTGCTTCATTATGAAATGATAAGCTAACTATATGTAACGATAGATTCATGAAAATCTGAAATCTCTTATTATTTTAGATTCTTAGAAACTAACTATAATTAAAAAATGATGAACGTTTTTTGTTTTACTCTTAGCATCAGAACCGCTTTCTTTTTATTGCTTCACATTAATAATTTTTTTAATTCTAATGCAATATTTTTTTTTATAAGTCATGCATCAAAATTTGAAGCTATATATTATCTGTGAGAAGGAGGGGAAGATAGAATAATTTCACACTAAAAAAACTGTGTTTGGGCTATAGAGAGGGGAAAGAAACTTGTCTTAAATCAAAAATAAGTGGAATGGAACAAATTTCAAAAGGGAAATTTTTTGACATAATTTTAGAAATCACTCACATTGTGCGCATACAAACACACACACAGAAATGCTGGAGTCACGTGGAAAATAGAAAGCCCAAGCAACGCTGGGCTAAGCGGTGGAGGGTGAAAGTCATTTTGAAAATGAATATTAGAAGTTCTGATTTTGTGAAAGAAAGGGAAAATTTATAACAGTAGAGATAGCCTGTGCAACACCAGGTCATGCAACTATTTCGAAAAAGGGAAATTTTTTGACACAATTTTAGAAATCACTCACATTGTGTGCATACAAACACACACAAAAATGCTGGTGTCATGAGGAAAAGAGTAAGCCCGAGCAACGCCGGGCTAAGAAGAGGAGGAGGAGGGGGGAGTCATTTTGAAAATGAGTATTAAAAGCTCTGATGTTGTGAAAGATAAAATTTATAAAAGTAGAGATAGCCCATGCAACACCGGGCCATGCAGCTAGTATTACATATATATCAAAAGGATGCAATCCCTTTAACTAACAATGTTTTTTAATACAAAACAGAGGTACAATTATTTTACTGTAAATCAGCCTTGTAAGATATGTAGAATTAGGCAAAGAAAATAAAAAATTGAATAATGGTTTTAAAAAAAACAAATCAAATTAGTTTTTGATTTTTTTTATGAAATTATATGGCACTGCTTCAGAAGGAAAAACCATTTCAAAACGTTACTATTATACAGTGTGAGAGAAGTAAGGAGAGGTGACAGCACCTATTACTTTAAAAATGAAAATAAGCTGATTATCAGAACATTCTGTAACAGACATTTTCAAGACAGTTGAAAAGCAATAAAGAGAAATTTAACATAACAGTCTTTAAAAATCTTTCAAACAGCATTGAATTAACACAAGTCAGAAAGCATTGTAGAAGCCTAGATTGAATGATAGCCTAGGTGAATTAGATGTGAACAAATTTTAATGTATATAAATAACAGCATATTTATGGGGGGAGTGAAGGAGATCAATTTTCAAAATAGATAATTTAAATGCAATTAAAAGTTTATTTACATAATTATTGAGAACTTTACAAAAAGATCATTTCAAAAAATTATGTAAATAATTTTTTGTATCAGTTCAATTAAATGAATTTATATGCCAAAACAACAGTAAGAATTTATAATTATATAAACTTATGATGCACTAAAAAAGCAAATATGCATACTTTTCTCAGCAAAAAAGAGAAATTGCTTCTGCATCCTAAACATTCTGTAACTTCATGATCATTAACCCAACGATCATCAATCTGAATTTTATGCAAGTATCGAAGCCGATCATTCATTTTCCATAAAATATCTTTTTCTCTAAAGAAGAAAATATATTTGTAAGTATTATAATAATACAGAGTTTTTCAATTACTTCGGCATAAAAATAAAAGTAGTAAAATTCAAAAGTTTCAATATTCGTTCCTGAATAAATACTGATATGTGCATTATGCTCTTAAAAAAGCTAAGTTAAAATAATATATGTATGTCAAAAATTTTATAACAATTACAAACACACACACAAGCATATTTTATGTTAAAGTTATTTAATGTAGTTGACACAACCTCTGCCTGCTTAACAAACTTATTGTGAGTCTCTGAAAGCTAGTACTATGGCCAAACTAAGCCTGGTTTCATCTGCATCATCTAACCCAGTAACGGGTCCTATTCATGTCTTTCATGAATCCTTAAGGGCAACGGTTCTGTGGTCCGCGGACCCCAGGGGGTCTCCAACGCTTTTCTAGAGGGGTCTGTGAAGGTCTCTCATTCAATGTTAAGATTTCTCTCTTACAGACTCTGAAAGATGTCATGGAAAAATTAAAAGATGAGTCATCCTGGACTAGATCACTAAATTGCGCACAACGTAAAAGTTCTATTGGATAATGTATGTTTGTAACTACACTGTTTCCTTAAAGGAGGGGGAAAAAGTGTTAAAATATCTGCATAAGTAGCAGAGGATGTCTTAGAATTATCGAGGATCCTTCAAATCACATAGCCAAGAGTCAAGGGGAGGGGGTTCGCGATGTCAGGCTGATACATAAAGAGGGAGCCGCAGCGATCGAAAAATTAAGAATCACTGCATTAGGGAATTTCTTTTTAACTGTTGTATGATTATAAAATCACTTTTCGTGGAGGAACCGTGATTATGCAAATGTGAGCTCCTATTTAAAGCCAAACAAAGAGAGAGGACGTCAATGCTGCAGAATAATTAATCATAGTGAAGTACTTTAAGAATTATTATTAATATTTAGGTTAGTATTAAGGTGACTGTTCACTTCTTTTAAGTATTCTTTTGATATAAATTTGAAAATTAAATAAAGGTGTAACTAAACTGTCTTTAACTAAAATGTCTCACTTTTGTGCATCCAAATTCACAAGCGGCTGAAGGGTCAAGCACAACCCTTTATTTCTATTTTAATCAGTCTTTTTGATCACATACATAAATTAAAAGTGTGTATATATATACATACAAATATAATCTTAGTGTCTCTCAAGTAACGGTATTATTTATACATATTATTTATATCAGTTCTATTAATTTCATACTTTTGCTAAGTGCTACTATTCAGCCAACTCCGTGCTTTGAATTTGTATCTGGGTCCACAGAATCTGGCTATGCATTTTTGAATGCGATTTTAGGTAAGTTACCTTTTTCTTGTAAAGGATTTAGAAATTTTATCCATTATCTTCAATAAGATTTCGTTCAATATTATTAACAGAAAAAGGGAGGTTGGCTTGTCAGAAAACATGTTAAACTCCACTTTTATAAAAAATTATTTTATATATATGAGCTGTCATAATGTTTATAATACTGCAGTATTCATATAGTACACTCCTTTGCAAAAAAATCGAGGCACCAAGGAGTTGTCTGGTTGTGATGAAATAATTTTCAAGGCCAATGAACATGAATTGCAGTCATAGGGCACATTTCTACTGAGCAACTAACAAAGTATAAAACCGGTAATACAGGTGGAAAAATTATCTTTTTTCATTTCCATCATTGTGATTCCCTAGAGAAAAAAATGAATGATGCCATCACGATGTTTTATAGACAATCGAATGATTTCGAATGTGGTTGCATTGTCAGAATGCGTGAAGCTGAATGGTCATACCAAGCAATAGGTCATCTCCTGCAGACACAGCTGTGCAAAGGTGCTGGCAGCAATGGTTGCTGCAAGGAACTTATCGATAAAATGACGGCTCTGGAATGCCAAGATACACAAATGCTTGGCAATATCGGATGATAGTTTGACAGGCCTGAACTGCTCCAAGGGTATCATTTTGCATACTATTCAACATACTACAGCCTCCTCACTATCCCCCCCCCCGTGGTACCTTCGGTCATTTCACGGCACTTGGCTGAGGCTGTTTTATGCTCACAGTGGCCTTTAAGACATCTGCCTTAGACCACACATCAGCAGAATCGTCTGCAGTGATGTCGCTACCGATCATCATATTTGTCATCAGACTGGCATCACATAGAGTTCAGTGATGAATCCCGCTTTACTTTTGAAGCAGATGACCGTGTCTGAATGGCTGGGACTAGTGGACTAAATCCACCTTTGTTTTACAAAGGCATGCAGCCATAACTCCTGGTGACAGTGTGGGGTGCTATTCACAGGACAGCAGGTCATCTCTAGTCATAGTCCATACATTTTTAACAGTTCAACGACAAGTTGATACCATTCTGTGGCCGGTTGTATTACCCTCAATGACACGTCAACCGGGGCCAGTTTCCAACAACATAATACCAGACCTCATACCATTCGCATATCTCTGGACTGCCTTCATGCTGGTAATACTTACTTTGGTCAGCAAGGTCACAAGACCTTTCACTAATCAAACATTTCTAGGACATGGTACTGCAAAAGATTCGGGCACCCCAAAATGTCGCAGATCTGGAGCAATAACTAGTAAATGCCTGGCAGAATATATTGCAGGTTAACATTATGAACCTCTTTTGCCGTTTACCAAGGCATATACAAGCACGTATCACCACCAGGGACGGTCCCATTAACCACAGATTTGAACATTCAAGCTGTAATCGTGAGTTGTGGATGGGACATATAGCCTTGTTTTTTTATCATTTTCTTATCTGTATATGAGCTGTATGCATATTTAATTTCATTAAAAACAACTACTTCCTTCATGGTGCTTTGATTTTTTTGCCAAAAGACTGAATATATTTTTTAATTCCAACATTATTATAAATTCCAATTTCTGTTTCTGTATGCTCCAGCTATAGTGTTATAATGATTTATGTCTCTATAGCAGAGAGAATATTACCTATATATATATATATATATATATATAGTTGTGGAAGAAAAAAATACAGATTTTTGATATAGTCCACATCACATGTATTTTAACTTCAAGAGAGGTATTTGAGTGTAGGTTTCGCTCTAAGAGCAAAAATACAAGAGTGTTGTTTGAGCATGCTTATCAGGAATCATTTAAATACCAGGTTTTTATATACAGAGAACAGAGAAAAAACCAACATAAAAAACACAATCACGTGTTCAAATGAAGGGAAACAAAAAATATTTGTAGAAATTACATAATTGTTAGGGAATAATAATGAACCCTGGCCTATTTCTTGGAATCACCAATAAGTTTATCAAAAATTCAAGATCTTTTTAACGGGGAATTACTAATAAATCTATGAAAAAAATGTTTTTAATGCTTTAGAAAAAGATAAATTGAGTAGAGAAATAGGGTAATGAGATTTATGAATTAGATATTATACATAAAGAAGATTACAATTTTAAGTAGATACTAATTTAAGTTCTGTAATAACTTAATATAAAATTCTCTATTTTTATTTATTTACTAGCTGATATACCCATTTTTCGGACGGATGAATTGAAAATTTAAGCAATACAGACTGAACGATACAGAAGTTTTTAATGAGTTAAATTTACGTGAAATGTAAATTAAACAAAAAGAAAAAAGCTTTTTGCATATCTCAGCTGAACAAAAAACCATGTTTGCTAAATTTTAAGTCTGTAGATATAATAGCTGATAAAAAAGATTTTCTTTTTTACTTATAACGCCCTGTAACTCTTATGAATCAATTTTTGAAAACACCTTCCTACTGCTCAGCAAAATTAACACATTGTTACAAATTTTGTGTACTAAACACATTAAAATAATGTAAATAATTTGTATCTGGATGTGTAATACATTAATATTACTTTCTGATGCATTTATTTTATGTTAAAAAGCTGTTATCTCCGCGATTTCGTCCACGAGGAATTTAACAAAAAAGTGTTTATTCAATTCGCAGAGTTTACCAAAACTTAATAATTTTATATTCCACGTAAAGTAATACCTATGCTATAAGTATAATGTCATTCTTCTACTTTGTGAATTGATTCAACAATTATCATTGTAAGAAAACTTACCCAATGATGTAACTAATTATTGCAAGCTGAACAAATCGATTTAAAACACCAACTTTTCTGTTTTTTATTAGAACTATTTTAGGAGTGTAATTTTTGTTTTACTTTTTTTCTTTGTTTTTTGTTGAGCAAAGCGTGAGAGGACGCATGACCTTTGATACTGTCGATGGGGTGAGGACTGTAAAATCATTGCAGTGTTTGGCAATGAAATAAACAATAGAGGTATGAAATTGGCTTACCTCTATTTAAATGTGGAGCCTTGTGAGAAGTCAAATGACATAAAACCCAAAAACTTCCTAATTTAATTTTAAATGCTGTATATGTTATGGAAAAAGTGATGTTGCTCAGTGTTTTTGAGAGAGAATGAAATCATTGGAATGATTATAAGTGTTGAATGCAACAGTTCAAAACAGGTCTAAGTAGCAGTAGGATGAAAGGAATCTGCAAGCGGGGGAAGCGAGAGGGTCGCGTGACCTTTGACACGACACTGTCGATGGGGTGAGGACTGGGTAGGGTGAAACGAACACAAACGAAGCCGCAAGCAAGGGTAAGAAAGATGCATGACCTTTGACAGTATTGATGGTGTGAAGACTGTTAAAATCATTAGCATCAGACATGAACGGGAAAAATCGCGAGTGTCAGTAACCTAATTAAACAAAAAGTTTGATATAACTGCTAGAAACGTTGAGACAAAAGGTTCGCGAAATAAAACAATCCCTATTGACTAAAAATAATCCTTAATGAATAAAAATAAACCCTATTTGAAACGGATATTGTTCACCATTTCATACATTTTAATTTTATTTTCGTGGAACCCTAATTTTTGTTTTCTATAATTAAAGTAGCCTAAGTTATTCCTTATAAAATTAGCTATCTGCCAGTGCAATTTTCGTCAGAATTGATCCAGCCGTTTCAGAGATTAGCCAGAACAAACAGACAGATAGAAAGACAAAAATTTTAAAATTGATTTTTTCATGTAAGTACCGTAAATACTTTTAAATGCATTTAGTAAAAAGCTGTTAATTTCAAATTACAGACACTTCATTTTTATTTATATGTATAGATTTATTTATTTTTGTCAAATTAGCTGAAGAAATACACTTGGAATTTTTAAACACAAACTTGGATTTTAAAAATAATTTTTACATGATTTTTATTCACTTTCACAAAAATAATCGAAAGTTTAAAGAAGAAAAAAATATCTATAAGGGTACTTCCAGTAAATATTGATTTTATCTACATTTATGATTAAGGCAAGAGAAAGACAATATAAATTGATGTTTATTCAGAACTTCTACCATATAAATACATAAATTTATTTGAAATGCACAATATTTAAAATAAGCAATTTTGTTGATATTTCAAAGCATAACTTACTTTAAAAGCTTGATAATTTTTTTCTGTAGTTCTTTAGCATCATTTCTCAAATGAATTATTTCACATTCTAATATTTCTTTGTCTTTTAAGCTTGTCTTTTTAAAATCTTCTAACTGAAAAATGAAAATTACATAAACTTTTCATTGCCTTCTGAAATGACCTATGTGAAAGTGTATCAAAAATGTAAAAACATTTGATTTTTATAATATTGATTGAAATAAGTATATGACATTAAGATTTCAATTATAAAATGTTCCAAACCAATTTCAAGAAAGAAAAAGAAAACAATGACAAGCTATTTTATAAATAAGAAATTTAACATCATAATGATTACATATAATTACTTGCAATTTTTTAATACAATACAATATTCGAGTAACATTATTAGTTCTAAATTAATTTTTTAATGTTCTGCAAACTTAAAACTACTTTTTTTTAAAGTAATGTTAATTAAATAACAATTCAAGATTCCACTGTTTAAAAATTTATTGATCAAATTTTTAAACAGTGAATCAGAACTTTAAATCCATTTATAAGCAATGTCTTTTTAAATATATTTTGTGAACATTTTGTGAGTGAGTGAATATTTACGTCTCACTGTTCAGTTACTCCAGGGCTTTTGGCACAGGCCTCGTAATTTTGAACCATGGTCAAGTGATGAGGAGACACCTGAGGTGGCACTCCTCTCTCCTAACTACCACACCATGCTAACGGAAGGACCTTTGAGCCCTCAACAGATTTAACGTGCATTGCTCCCCTACACAGCGGGTCTTTAGTGGTACTAGACTTGTACTCATGACACGCCGGCCACGAGTCTCTTACCTTGCCCACTAAGCTTGTGACAGGCTAACACGTCTTTTATTTAACATGTCATTTGGGTACTTTGGGGCCAGAATTAATAGCAACTCTTTTCCAACCAAATCCAAGAAGTGAAGCGTGAAAGAAAGATGCAAATTAGGGAGCTTTTAAATATCGGAACTTAGAGTAAGTGAGATGGCAATTTGAGGAATGTAAACATAATCCATGGTTCAAGCATGAAGTTTTAGAAAATGTTACATGGCGATGAATAGAAATCATACGTGATAGAGATCCATTGAGTCCAGTGCATACCATTGCACTCGAGTAATTACAAGGCTTCATCTAAGATTGTTGTGATCGTTACTTCAAACTAAAGTAAGGTAGGATTGACTATTTAATATTAGGATCTGTAATAGTATTAGAATTGAGTTTAGGCGAGTCAGCAATTGACAGTGATCCAACTAGGTTAATTCGGTATTATATAAATTGTGTTTTGCCACCATAGATTCTCTCACATATATATTATTATAAACTAGTTTGTTAAAGGATTAAGTTAAATATCTTAATAAAGCCATATTAAAATAATGTATGCTTCTAGTTCTTCCGTTAATCCTACACCTCTAGCTCACGCTGATACTCAAAGAGATGTTCACCAAAGGGGGGTGATAAAGACTATAACATTGGCACCTAACGAGATTCAATTTATATGACCCCGTAGTAAGAAGTGCGAGCAGGTTTAATGTCTTACCAGAAGTGTACTGTTCCGGGTCAGAGAATGTTTCAGAGTTTTTGGAGGGTATTGACAATCAAATCAAATTACTTGAGATACCCAGTGATTTATCGTGTGCTTATTTGAAAGGTAATCTCCTGGGGAGGGCTCACGATTGGTATCAGATATTCAGATCAGCGTTAGTGCAGAATATCGCCACGGACTACGCGCAGCTAAATGCAGCATTATCAAAAGCATCCCCAGGCATACAAAATAGGAAAGATTTAGAAATAAGGTTTTATGCATCTCAACAAAGATGGAACCAGGAGCCAACGGATTTTGTTTACGATTTATTAAAGTTAAATAAAAATTAGATGTGGGGATGTCAGAGAAAGCCCTGGTAGATCATATTTTTGTTAGACTTGAACCACAAGTCCAGGATTATGTGGTTTTAAATCCACAAAACACGGCCCAATTGTTGGAGGTCTTATTTAAGTTTGAGGAAAGATATTCATGCAAGGCAATACGGGGTTCGAGGAACAGTGATAATGTAGAAAGACGAGGTTGGAATGAGCATAGGATGTCTAATGTTGATGACAATCGAAAAAATTGGAGAAATTCGGAAGTTGTGCGTATTCCGAGTAATGGCAGAAATGATTATAAGGGTAATAACTATGAGAATGGCCGTCAAGGAAATCAGTGGTTCAAAAGCAAGAATAGATTTCAGAAGGATGATCGAAGATTTAACGATAGGGGATACCAATTTAGAAATAAAGGTCAAAAGGACGATTTTAGTAGAGGGGACCACAGAAATAGGGGTTCGAGTGAGAATTTTAGTCGAGGCGATAGGAGGCAAAGGGGACGATTAAATATTTTGAAAGTTAGTAATGTTCAAAGTGATCAGACGCAGTTGGCATATGAGGTAGTGATTAAACTTTCTGCAATATGTTTGTCTCCAGTGGAACTCCCATATGTTCCTATTTTATTAAATGATACATTTACGAAAGCGTTATGGGACACCGGAGCAGAGAAGTCATTTATATTGGAGGAGACATACTGAAAATATTTTTTTTATAAGCAAGTAAAGAAATCGCGTGATCAGGTGATCAAAGCACAGGGAGCAAAATGTCAGAATAATGGAATTGAATGTTCCAATTAGGGAGTTTGAAAAACCTTGGTTGTTTCATGTGTTGGCAGATTTAGAATATCCAAGTATTCTCGAGGTAGATTTTATAAGTGGATCAAAGAATATTTTGGACTTTGATCGGAAATCGTTGGCGATTCCTGATTCGCAGATTGATAAGATGGTTAAAACGATCGAGGAAGGAAAAGAAATAATCTTTCTAAGACAAGGTTGGAGGAAGAACAGAAACAGGAGTTGCGAGATTTGTTTAATAGTTTTCAGGGATTATTTTCAGATAAACCGGGGCTTACACATGTTTTATATCACGAGATTGAAACGGGAGATAACCCACCTGTTGTTTCTCGTCCGTATCGTTATCACAGGGTAAAACAAGCGATACTTGATTATCATGTAGACAAAATGTTGAAAGAAGAAACCATAATTCCGATTCAATCCCCGTACGCGTCACCAGTTGTGTTATGTAGAAAAAAATAATGGGTTACCACCGGATAATCCGGAAGCATATAGATTCGCTGTCGATTATCGGAAACCCCCGTTATCCCTTACCCTTAATAGATGATTTAATAATGAACCTACCCCATACAGCGATAATGTCAGCTCTCGACCTCAGATCAGGATATTTTGAACTGGCAGTGAACCCCAGTGATATAGTTAAGACCGCGTTTGTCACGAAGAATGACACGCATTTCGCCGTATGCAATTTGGCTTGTCAGGGGCGGCTCAAAATTTTCAAAAGGCCATTGATATACTAAAACCAGTGATAAGGAAGTTTGTGGACGTCTATATGGATGACGTTATTATATCGTCTCCATCGTTCACTCAGCATATTAAACATCTAAAGGAAGTTTTTCGATTATTACAAGATGCGGGGTTAACATTAAACAAAGACAAGTGTAAATTTGGGTCTGATGAATTAAAATATTTAGGTTTAATTATTAATAAGGAAGGAATTAAAACGGATGAGACAAAAGTTCGAGCTATAGTTTGGAAAACGTTACATGGTGACTAGCAGAAATTATACGTGAGAGATGCATTGAGTCAAGGTGCATACCATTGCACTCAAGTAAATACAAAGCCTCATTTAGGATAGTTGTGATTGTTACTTAAACTACAACAAGGTAGGATTGACTATTTAATATAAGGATCTCTAATAGTATTAGAAATTGAGTTTAGGCGAGTGAGTTATTGATAGTTGTTCGAGTTAGGTCAATTCGGTTTTATATAAATTGTGTGTTTTGCCACCGTAGATTCTCTCACATATATATTATTATAATCTAATTTGTTAAAGGATTAAGTTAAGTATATTAATAAAGCCATATTAAGATAATGTATGCTTCTAGTTCTTCCGTTAATCCTACACCTCTAGCTCACGTTGATACTCAAAGAGATGTTCACCCGAGGGGGATATCACAAGCTACCCTGGCCACAGGGAAGAGATTTCAAGAGTTTGAATTAAAACAAAAAATTTCGGAATTTATTATTTTTTATGCAGTATATGTATTCAACAAAACATTTGTCACTTACTTGTTCAATGTTGGAAGATAAAGAACTGCATTCTTCTTCACGAGAAGCAAGTGCAATCTGAATATCTTGAAGCTGTATTTTTTTTTAAAAAAACATCACAATGAGCTAATATAAACAATTAATAAATATTAAATTTTAAACTTAATAACAAAAGTTATAATTATTTTATGCAAAATATCATAATATATGCAAAATATCTCTCATTAATATATGTATAATTTTTTAGACGTTTATGCACAAATATTTTGTCCTATTTAAGTCATATACCATACAATAAAAGAACCATGGTTTAAAAGTAAAATCCTACAAATTAGGATATATATATAAAGGATATATATGTCTGTTTTTGTAATATTTGTGTGGATTAATAACAAATTAGCTATTTAAAAAATACTTAACTGATTTATCTAAGTAAAAAATCATTTCATTCAAAGAATGTACTTAAAGATACAATAACCTGTTCCCATTGATATTCTTTTTCACTCTCTCTCTCTACTTGGATTTCAGCTAAAGCCTCTTCAAGAGTTAGTATAAGTTGTTCTTGATCGCTTACTTTCTGTTTCATATCCTTTAGTCCTTCAGTATTTTCACTATAATCCTAAAAAAATTATTCCTCAGGAAAAAAATGCAAAAAAAACACAGCAAACATGATACAATATTTATAGTGAGGTAAGAGAAAAATAATCATTATTAATAAATCTCCAGAAAGAAAAAGAGAAATTGTTCTGCATAATATAACAATTTATAGAATAACTGAAAAATTTTAATTACTGGTTTCTCCATTATAATACAAATTAATTTTAAATTAATTACACATTATTGCGAGTTATATTTAAAGTAAATTATTCAAATATTACCATCTTACTCTATCTAAAATGTAAAGGCCTTTTGAAAGATAGCGTGTAAAAAATACATGAATAAACCAAGAGAAAAAATTCTTCTCATAACATCACAGACATTCTATTTAAAGATAATGTAAAAAATTAGTAAAACTGGATGACATTTTTTTAAATAAGAAGCCTTTAAAAAAAGAAAGCAAAAATATTTCAAAGTTCTTTAATTGAATAATGTTTTACTTAGAAAATTCATCAAAATTATTAAATAATTTCAATCATGAACAAGTGAAAAATTACTACAACAAATGGAAGACAAAAAAAAAAACAATTAAAAAGGTAATGATAGACATTTATGGTAATTTTCTTTTCTTAGAACAAAGAGATGTAAAAAAAATAAGGTTAAAGAACAAATTGCAAATGAGTTTTTTTTCATCCTATAGAGGTGCTTGAGAAGAGCATTGGTCAAGAAGTGTTCAATTCCCGATTTTACTAACAACCACATTAAAAAAATAAGATGTTTTAAGGAAGTTTCAGCTGGAATAACCTGAACTGAATAATTTATACAATTCACAATTCTGAAAGTGTGAATTAAATAAGAGACCTCTATTTCTTTTAATATGATAGAATGTCTCCAAGTCAACTTTGTATCACAATAAGTTTTACAATAAAGACAATCAAAATTTTTCAAATAAACCTTAGTTAAGGCAATAATTTTTATCGATGAGCTATGCCTTTTTCACAACTAGAAAAAGCTTCTGTGCAAAACTATGTACATAGAAAAATCAAACCAATCACTGCAACTACCATGAGCTGATTAATATATTGATTCAGTAAGAAAAAAAAGGATATTAATATTTTACTTTTGATGCCAGTAATTTTTACATTTTTTGTAAGAAGTAAAGTTTCTTAAGTGTATCTTCGGTTTTCAATTTTTTAAAAAATTAACATACAAAATTGAAGTTGAATAACATTTAAAGAAAAATGAATTAACATACAAAGTTTCTGTGATTGTTATACACACATTTGCTTCATGTCATTCCTTCATTAAGTTCATGTATGAACTGATTTGGTGAAAAGATCAAGGAATCTAACATTTTTCAATTACTTGTGTTAAAGCAAATGCTTTTTTGTTCTTAATACAGTTTACAGCAGTTGCTAAAACTGTAAGAAATGATGTAAACATTTTTAGAATGGAAACGTACAACTCTAAGGAAAAACTTTAATAGAATGTTTTGTGTTTTAAAGAACACATATGATTTAAAATAAATAAAAATTATAGATTTAAATAGCTCTTTTTAATGTGGGCAAACTCTGTTTTTATGTAAATATGTATACAATTAAAAAAAACAGATTTTTAATACAGAGTATTTTTTAATAACTATTTCCAGATTTTGAAAAGGTTGAACTTTTGAATATTCACAAGAAAATCTTCAAAAAATAAAATAAATAAAGTTAAAAAATCCAAAGTTTAAAATTCTTAATGTCTTCATTCAAAGTAATAGAAAAATATTTATTACATTCAATTGTTTAGGAAAAGTTGTAGATTAAAAACAAAATTGGATACTAAAATAGAATGTGGTTCAATATGCTTAAAAGAAAGAATTATTCTATTTAAAGTTATCCAGAATATTTATATGTAACAAACAAGAAAAGGACTTGTTTGCCGCCAATGTTAAATTATTTCAGTTGTTAAGCCAAAATAATTCAAATATTATGGTATACTACGATATGAAACACATTTCACTTGAAGTGCATAATTTTAAGTAGAGTGTAAATTAAAGACAGCAGGACAAAAGAATGTCTTTGATGTCACAAAATACAAGCTATTTTTTAAATTTGTACATTCATTATGATGTCAAAATTGACTTTCAAACTTTAATTGAATAAACCAAGCACCCAACAAAACTATAATTAAATTACACCCAATAAAATACATATAAAGATGTAGCGAGAATGAATATAAATTTGAAATGGTATAAATGTACAAAAAAGTTAAACATATAGTTATGTCCTTTTATAACCTCCAAGTTCCCGTTCTTGTATATATCCTTATTGGTGCAGATCATTAAAAAAAGTGCTCACAGTAATAGAAAAAAGTGCATGCCATAAATTAGAAACTAATGGGGTATAGGGATAGTTTTTACATTAGATATATCTCATAAACTCATGGAATTATAATAGCTGTATTTTAGTTTAAATTAACTTTAAATTTTACAATGTAAGACAATTACATACATAGATTTTCTAAAAATATCCAAAGGAAAAGTAAATAATAAATCCATTTTAATAAAAGAAATAATCATCAACATAACAATTTTTATAATGCAAGCAGTTATCCACTTCGGAAATATTTCAGAGTAATAATGAATTCTAATTAACAAAACAAATTCCTATACTTATTGTACATTTTATCTACACATTCACATTACATTAACTAAAATAAGCATCCATTTATTGATAATTTTTAAAAGAACAATAAGCATAAATGAATCTAAATTTCTGACAAGGAGAACATGTAGGCTTGGGCTATCAAATATGAATACAAAACTTATTCTGTTTTAAGTTAAAGAGTAGAAAAATGTTCGAATATACCATCTGATAACATGGTAAAATATGGGAAGGGGGGGATACAATACATGTAATGTAAGTAATAAATAGCATTGAACTCATTTAAAAAAGTGATTAGTTTTAAGTCCTAGTTTAACAAAGATAGTTTTCACATAATAGGGAAATCATTAGGAAATAAAAAGGACGAACTTACTTTTATTGCTCTTTCATATTTTAAAACTTCAGAATTTAGTTGAAACTGTAAAGCCACAACTTCTCGTTCCTTGGCTTCTGCAGTCAATTGCAACTCCTTAGTTACCCAATGTAACTTTTCAGACAACACAGAATTTTGAAGTTCTAACTCATTGCACCTTGACTGTAAAATCTTTTTTTCTTCTTTAAGCTCAGTTAAAAGTTTAGACAATTCCTTAAAACCAGTTTCTGAACTGTAAAAAATATTAATTTAATTTTTTACAAATGCAAATAACAAATGCTATCAAAAACTTTAAGAAAACGGAGAAAGGTATATGTATATAAAAAATAATATTTTGCTATAAGAGACAAATTACTAATAAATTTCATCAAATTATATTCGTAACTTGTGATCAAATCATTCATACACAGCATTACTAACCAAGTAAAAAATGTTTAACAGTACTTAAAAGACAGTTTAGAACATAAAGATAGAGGTAAATAAAACGTATTTAATAGTAAGATATACTCTTCTCATCTATCATTAGAGATCATACAAAATTGGAGCAAATATTTGCTCAATGATTAAATTTCATGATATGTCACTTACTCCTACTGAGAATATGTACCAAATTATATAATTATTTTAGAAATCTAATGACAAATAGCAAAATTTATTTAAAAAAATACATTTTGTCAACTAATGTAAGTTTTTTTAAAGACATCTACAAAAATAAATAAAAAAAATTCCCTGAATATACTTAACTAATAATAAAGGGGAAAAAAGTGTCAATAGTTTAAAAATATTTAATGAATGCAGCAATTAAATAATGAAATAATTTACATGACTACCATAATACCCCATTACAAGAATACCAGTCATTTATACGTACATTGGGCATGTGGACAGCTCTACACACCAATAACAGCTAATTAAATTTCTTTCATGCATATATCATAAGTAATGTGAAAATTTTCCCCATTATATTTGTTACACAAATGCTTTTAAGATATGTTACACATATGAAAATTAAAATTTATAACTTGCATCCTAACTACTCTTTATGAATAAAAATATAGTTGAGCAGAATTTCAAAAGGTCTAGATGTTTGGAAACATTTCAAAACCATGCCAACTCTATACCAAGAAAAATGTTTCACTGAATGTATTTATAAGTTCCAATCTTTTAATTACTGATGAGAAGACATTTATATACATCAGGTATTTAAATTTCTGGATAACTGCACTGATCTACAAATTTTTGAAATAAAAATTTGTGCTAGAAATCTTTAGTTGAGTGATACAACTAAATGTTAGGGAAAATTACATTAGAACTCTACAAAAAGCATACAATGCAATTAAAATGTTACGATGAAAAAAATTTCAAAGTTTTATAAAGTTTTTTTAAATATCTTAAAAATACCTGCTTTAATTCAATTCAGAGGAGTATCAAAATTAAAATAATTAGCTTTTTGTTAAAAAAAGTCTTTTCTTTTAAATATAAATGTACATTTCATTCTCATAGAAAATGAAGGAAGCATTCATTATTCCAATTTATAATTCATTTAACAAAAAAATTTCAAATTAATAAATGAGAATCGATTCTGCTTTAGTAATTTATTTCATAAAAGACAAAAGTCTTTTAATGAGGCATTTGGGTATTTGACCCTCTTTGCCACATTCCATTTTCCTGAATTCCTCCAAAAATAAATCTTGAAAACTTCCTTTTACAGATACTTATCATGATCTCATCTGTTCGAGACATGGACCAAGTTTCGCACACCTAAGTTAATACTGATTTTAAAAGACTTTTATAAAATAGAACCTTTGTTTTTCTTTTGATTAAATTGGATTTCATATGTTTTCGTATTCCATTAAGATATTTATTAGCCATAGTAATTCTCTTTTGGATTTCAGTAGTACAATCGTTTCTATTGTTAATTTCCGAACTTAAATATGTGTAACTATCAACAACTTCACAATTATACTCTTCAATATTAAAGTGGGAATTGTTAAAACATGATTTAGTGCAAGGCATGTATTTGGTTTTATTCTCATTGATTTTCAGTCTCATCCTGAGGGCCCCTCCTATTTCTCTAAAGATAAGTAGGCTTGTCATAGTGCAGGCACCAATTTTAGTTACAATTTTATTCACCCAAAATATGAAATGTTTTCATTCGCACATTTCAACCATTTTTTCGAAATATACTCTTAATGTACACAATAGTAGAGAGCTCAAAAGTTTTGAAAAAAACAGAGGGGCAAAAGAAGTCAGCTGACTAACACAGAGATAAAAAAAATCACTCTTTTTATTATCTAGAGGTGAAAGTATGCAGTACTCCTCTTCACAAGAAAGCAGTTAAAAACATAAAACTAAAAGTTTTTTAAGGGAAAGAGCTGTTTGAACTGCATCCAAAGATATTGGTATCCTAGTTTTCTGTTTACAATCACATAGTTTGATTTTTCGTACTTTACACCTGAAAACAGCTATTACTGCCTTTCTTTCAGTTATGTTCACTTGAAGAAGCCAATAAATAAATAAATAAAAAGGATAACTTAATATGTAGAATACACTTTATACTGTTTTATTCTTGTTCTCTCTCTTAAGTAATAATTAAAATTTTATTTCACCCCTACATTAAGGGATGAATGCATTAATTTATGGATTGAATTTGCAAGCTTAGCACAAGATAGAAAGCTATCCCAAAATTGATATCCATATTTGAAGCTACTGAAACATAGAAGCAATCTTTAATCTTAGATAAAGATACATAGCACAGAATCAACATTTTTTTAAGGACAATTATCTAACAATTATTCACAGATATTCCCAGATTTAGAAGATATTTAGAAGCAGCAAAAGTGTATTTTGAAAAATTAAAAGTTTGGATAATATTAGACATTTAATCCTTTAACAAAGAATGGAATTTTATAGAGTTTTCATCCTCAATTTTTTACTTGACTATAAATTGCTCTCTCACTATATGTCCATTAGTAACACCTAATGAGAAAGGCTTCACAAAACTTATCAAAACATTAGTCAAGATATTCTATAAAACAAATTGGATTGTCAAACATAGCTGTTTCATCTGTGAAACAGGTGTCAGAAACCTTGATTTCAAGTGAGTCATTGGTCAATCTGCAGCTTTAAAAACAAGAAAATTTTCTTTTGATTCAGAACAAATGTTATATTCTCACATATTTATTCTATTTTATTTATTTTTGCAATGTTAAAATTCTTGTGTCAGTAAAAAAGCCAGTGTAACTTTATTTAAAATTAAGATTTAATTTCATTAAATCATGTTTCATTCAAAAATGTAGTTTTTAAAAGGAATAACTATTTTTTTCAGTGACAAAATTATACAATTCTATCCAAAATGCACTTTGCAAGAGTATCCCACTCAATTTTTTGAAAAAATATTTCATTGACAACTGTTAACATTATGATACTAACTTTGTTGGATAATACCCAACTACAATTTGCTGATTGTATCAACATGAAAAATTTTGTAAATATTTTTCTATTTATATGCCAGAGATTATTTTGAAAGCTCTCCATCTGATTTATGTTTTGGATTTTAAAAAAAAATCCTATTTCATCAAATTTTCCATTCTTATTTAAATTACAAGTAAATAATTTTGACAAACTTGCCTACTTTATTACCATCCAATCTTGGATGATGATTTAAAAAATTGTATCTAATTTAACTTGTAGAAGAGGATTCATATAACTTCCAAGTCCAATGATTTCCTTTAAGGATGACATTAAATCTTACAATACTACTGTATGATTATTAGGATAACTGCTGGAGCACCTGAAAGGCTCTGATCTGCTTTTGGTATGACTTAGATGGTTGTGATAATCATTTCAATATCCAGCATTAGCTTTAAATCTTATAGAATAAAAACTCAACTTTTAAATTTAGTAATTTTCTTTGAATTTGAAGGTTTACATTAAAAGATAACTTTTAAGAGCTTAGTAAAAAGAGATTTTGATTTCAATTTACATCGCAATGTGCAGCAACATGAGGGCTATAGGCGACGGAATTCGTAATTTTGAACCACTGTCAGGTAACGAGGACGACATCACCGGCGTGAGTGAGTGAATATTAATGTCGCACTATTCAGCTATGCGAGAGCTTTTGGCGACAGACCACATAATTTTGAACCATGGTCGAGTGACGTGGACGACACCTGAGCTGGCACCTCCCTCTCCTAACTGCCACACCACACCAACGGGAAGACGTTTCAGCTCTCGACATATTTAGCGTGCATCGCTGCCCTACACGGCGGGTCTTTAGTGGTACTGGGCTCGAATTCGTGACAAAGCCAGCCACGATCCGATACCACTCGACACGACATGACTGGCACCCCACTCTCCAGACTTCCACACCCTGCCAATGGGTGGAGTTTGAGCCTGAACAGATTTAACATGCATAAGCCCCTCTACATAAGAAGCCTATACATAAGAATAGTGGAACTACGTATTGAACCCGAGAATCGACAACGCAGGAACACGAGTTCGCGATCATGACCACTCGGAACTGAGGCCACTTAAAAACTGAATAAAAGGCTTAAAAATTGGTCCTGATGATAGAGTGATGCAAGCTACGTCAATAATAAATGATAAAATACTGATTAAAGATAATGCATGCTGGTGAAAAGATCCAGATTAGGAAAAAAAACTCACTAAAAAAAATGCTTTTAAAATTCTGTGATGAACCTAAAAAATTTGAAAGTGAAAAATTTTGAGTTGAAATAAATACCACCACAAAATTATGGAACTTAAAAAAAATAATAGTTTATAAAAATTCAGGGTCGATTAAAATTTGTTATGACCTATTAGAATGTAAAGTAGGAGTGCATTTATATATATATCAATTTCATTTATAGGCAAATCTGTCTAGTTGTCAACTCGGTTAAAGAATTTAATTGCTTGTTTCCTTATGACTTGTCTGAGAGTTTTAATTTTACTTGCAGCTGGAAAGTCAGAGTTCCTAATGAACCATTGAGTGTTGAGAATCTGTCTTATGATACGGTTTTGCATTCTTTCTATATTTTTAATATGTTTCTGCTGCATGCCCCCATAGAGAGAAAGAGTAGGTGAGAACTGGTCTGAGAATCCTAGTATAAACTACTGTATGTATATAAAAAGGACCCCAGAAACTAAACATCAATCAGACACGGGGTGAAAGAAGGGATCATATCAGTTCTGGGGAAAATATTTAAAAAACCCACATCACTTAGGTGATGACTAGCATATTTTTGAAAATGTTTGAAATTGATATCCTTGCTCACATCATTAGGTACTGTGACCACAAAAATTTCCCAGAGATTTTTTCACTATTGTCGTCTTACATTGCCATGCTATTAATCACAGTAACAAGTCAGTAGTTATAATCAATGCAATTTGAGACTGGGTTTGCGAAAATGATGTCACCTAAATTGACTGTCCATAAAAAGAAAAATATTACATAACACCTCAAAACAAGTTCTTTCAAAAGATGACCCTCATTTAGTTAAAACATTTCAAAATAGTACAACATTTGTTACATTTTCTATTCAGAACATAATTTACAATTATTTTACAAAACAATTTCATTTAAAAAAAACCTAAGCATATAACTCAAATAAACACAAATGTAAAACTATAATGGAAAACATTTTCATAATATTTTAAAGAATTAAATCTTCGAAATGTTTGGCATCGAATTTCTTTTAAAACAATCGAAAATGCAATTGCATTACACTAAAGAATTGCTGAAGCAGTCACAGAAATAAAGTTAGCTAGTGTTTAACGAATCATCAAGTAATAACTCTTAAAAAGATGTAAAACCAGCATTTGTGTTGAAGGTAAAAACTTTGAACATTTAATTCATTAAAGTATTACAAAAGTATTTTATGTTTTATTTTAAAATTTATTGCTTAGTGACAGTTACACACATAACATTTTCATCGCGAGGGACGAAACAACTCGTCTTCCAGGATCTACAAATAAATGATTTTAGTGAGAATTGTTATTAATTGCAAACTGATTATTATTCTTTAAAGTAAAATAAAAAAGTTTTATAAGTATTTGTGTTTTTTTTTTTCAAATGTAGCAGTAAGGAGAGAGGCGCAGACTCTTAGCACAGAGGGTGGGACAGAAGCTCGTTGTTGCCGCGATGAAAGTCTTGAGTTTTTTTTAAATGGTCATTTTATAAAAAAGATTGTAAATAATTGTTATGAATAATAAAGTAGCATGTATTGTAATCATTTTAAAATCTTACCTAACTTGGTCATCATTTGAAATAACTTTTCTACAGTGCCTAATGTTGGTGGGTGTCAATTTTCCACAATTTCAAAAATATGCCAAGCATAGCTTAACTGATATAGAATTTATTTAAAAACTTTTTCCAGAACTTACCTGACCCCTCCTTCCACCTTGTGCTCACTTGAAGCTGAGTTTCGAGACACCCTGTATAATTTAAGTAATAATGGTAACATTAAAGCAAAAAAGGCAAATTTGAGTTTTCAATAACAAAGTGATTTGAGGTTAATAAATAGAACTCTTTCATGTTATTAATTTAACCCTCTAACTGGACACCTTCCTCCTGAAAAGTTATTCAAAAGCGTTTAACTCTTATTTTGCGATTCCCTTCAAAAATGCAAGACTTTTTTCCTTTCCCCCTTTTAGAACTTGGGAGGTCCAACGGGGAAAATTTTACGACCCAGTTCGGTCCCTTTTGAAAAGTAAGAACCAAGAGATCAATCGTTTACAGCTAGCTGTTAAGTTGCCTTGGGCAATCTTCTTTGAAAGCGTAGATATCCTCTCTTGATCAACCCTCTTTGAAACATACCGTGTTTCTTTCTCCTATATGTTCAGTCACAGTAAAATTAAAAACGAAATGAAAGGTAAAAAAAAAGAGGAAAAAATGAAATAAATAGTATGTTAGAAGTTGAAAAATAATTATATTTTCTTCAAAGAAAATTTATTTTTCTGTCATTTTTTAAAAATTAAAATATATATATATATATATATATATATATATATTTGGTATTGCGATTTGAACCAGAAAAAAGCATCCTGTATTCATTTTTGAATATGAGAGTAAGAAAACGCGCTCACTTTCCTGTTTTTAAAAAAGTAATGAGGTAAAAACAGCAAAGGCCCTATCTCATTTTTTAAACAATAACACAAAAAATATTACATACAATGATTATATTTATGAAATAAAACCGATCTTTCTCTATTCAGTTATATTTTTAATTAAAAATAGCATAAAAAAGGATTTCAATACTTTTAATTTATTTTAATTAAAATCATATAAAAATATTTTTATGTTAACTGAATATTTTTCGGAAAAAATTTAAATTTTCCTTCCTAGTGTTCTCTTTTTCGAACTTCTAGTATTAAATAAAAATTCCTTTTCTACATCGGCATTTGTGATGGACATAACACAGATTCAGTCAATAATTTTTAATTTTAATGGGGGATATACTTCTTCAAATGCGCATGACAGTACTTCTAATCATTTTCTACTCAAGTTAAATTTCTTATCTTTCTGTTTCTTTTATTACAAGGAAAAATGTCACACATCGATAACTACATTTTCACACAATTCAGTCATTACAAATTCTATTGTGAGAAAAGTTCTCCCTAATTAATCTTGTCTTTCAAAACAGTACACTTAAAACAATTTTGTTCAGTGAAGTTAACCGACAGTTCCACAATGTATTCATACCAAATTTTAAAAACAAATTTAACACTTGGAAATGTATCCTGTATTAAATTTTTCAGTATACACAAATATTTCCTGCTGTAGGGAAGATATAGTATGAGATGTGGTGTGCGGTTGTGAAAGAATGTTTTCGTACGTGTAGACTATTTTTTAAAATTTAAATATCACTGAAGCTGATCATATAACTGCAAATGAGCCTTATTTTAATGTGCGCCTGGTATGAAAGTAAAACACTTTACAATATTAAACAGTCTATGTGGATTTATACTCAATATCAAACTATTCGCAAAATGTGTGTGTGTGGCTTACAACTTCTATTCAAATTGTAAAGAAACTGAAATATAAATATATCTTACTGCAGTCAAAAATATTCATAATATGTAAGTATCCTGTTGCTCCACTTATTTCTGTACATTTTAAAAACTGTAGCTGAATGCAATTTTTTATATTCATAAACGAGGCATAACAGCTCACACAGTTGCAAAAATGTCCTTATCATTTTTAAATAAACTACTATAAAACGTATATGAATTGTAAGATCAGTTGTAAAATCCTAAAAGCTTTTAGAGGAGCTAAAAACATGTAATTTTGGACTGATCAAATTTTTAATATAATACACAAATATACATGTTATTAAGCAAATACATTTGAAAAATCAAACTTCCTTCTGAAATAAACGTAATTGAAAGAAAAATGTTTAATTGCAAATGCGTGGAAATACATGTTTATCTAAGGGGTATCCCCAAAGTGAGGTAATCCTCAAACTTAAGACTCAAACTCAGAAGCACAACAATCCATGAGGACCAGGAACTATTGTGCCCATCATAATACACGTGACCATTGGACGCTGAGGTGCATGAACAGATGTCCCGATTTGGTGGTCTGTCTGAAGAGACCTTCAGTGTTTAAGACCTGAAGCAAGCTTGGTACTCATTTATCGACCTAATGCAGCGGGGATGAAAGGCAGAGTCGACCTTGCACAGCCCGTTAATAGAACCCCAGACCTGTGGTGTGGAAGCACTATACACTTCCACTCAATCCTATTCGGTGAAAAATAAAATTTAATGTTAGAATCTTATATAAATCCCTAATGAATGAAGGAGTCCAAACTTTTTTTTTCATGTAAACTGTTTAGACGGAAATGGTTAATTATGAACATTTCACAAGTTGCATAAATTAAAATTAACCGTTATAGTTAACATAAATTTTTAAGGGTACAAAAGGTGTATTTCGGCTGCACGAATTAATTTTAAAAGGAATACGGTTACGAAAAAGTAGTACAAATCTATCTAAAGTAGGGTTGGTTACCTTAGATATTGTCAAACACAACAATGTATTGGAAGCCAATTCCACAATTCGTTGTTATAAAAATGTATGGAAAATTACAAGATTTATTTTTGCATTTGTAATTATATATATATATAATTTTTCCTGGGAGCTTTAAAAAGCTAGAGCGGCATCCATCAAAACCGCGGTTCTCTCTCTGTTTTTCCAGATCACCCCTGACTAAGCCGGCTCTGCCATAGTAAGTGGAAATGCCGGATTTTGTTTGTCAAGATCATTTTATAGCAGACTGCATTTTTCATGTAATTTAGATGGTCGTTTTATATTTTCTACATTAATATCTTAATGTCTGAATTTAAAATTACATAAAATTCTTGACATTCGCATCAATGACCATGATAATTTTTATTAGTATATGAATGTGTCATCAAACGATTACATGACTAATATTAACACATTATTCTAACCATTTAATTGATATCAAGTATAACATAACGCACACAAATTTTCTAAACTTTAAAATAAATATTTCGAAAACTACTTCAGATATACTCAAAATTTTTTATTCCTACGCTTTAGCTTCTCAGTTCTGCTTCTCTATGTAAGAATTTATTGTAATTGTATATTCATCAATTTTTTTAGTATATTTTTTGCTCTTAGTATGCGGTTTTCAACCGAATTGTATGAAATCTTCGAAATATATTAAAAGATACCAAAGAAGCTATATAATAAAATTTGAAATTTTTATTATACTCAAACAATTGCTAAAACTTATGGTAAATAATTTTTAACTGCGCGATACACTTTTTTTTTTCGAAATTTCAAATGGAATTTCTTACATAAAATTTCTTGCTTTATACGGTCAAGATTTCATAAAATATCCAGATTTTAATTACTTATTCAGTTAGCCTTTAAAAAAGATAAATGTTGAGGTATTTTGTATAAATAGATATTTTTGAACAATATATAATTCAAATGTTTTTCAATAGCTCGAATTTAAAATTGATTTTTATGTTTATTTATATGCGTAAATGTCTACTGTAAATGTTTCCGTATATTTTTGATTACCATTTATTCAAACATTCAAGTTATAAAAAAATGTGTGAAAATCTTCATTCATGTTGTCTTTGATGTAAACTGAAGTTCAAGCACTTAAAATTCAAATATAATTCGGTGTATTTTAACAATATATAACCAGGCACTGTACTTAAACTTCCCTGGACACTTAGGCTTTAAAATCTAAAAAAAAAAAAACTAATAAATCTTAATTAATTTTTTTTTTCGTTATTATTTTTATCAAAGTGTAAGAAAATGTTTCAAATGATTTGATGAAGTTTAAATTTATTCATTTTTAGTGGTTGGAAAATTGAAAAGGTTCCAAATTTTAAAGAGTTTGATGTTTTATTAATTTTTTCGGTATCTTATAATAAAATAATCATGTTTCAAAAAACTGAATGCTTTGAATAAGAAAAATGAAGCGAAAGAGAATATACTTAAAAAAAAAAAAGATAATTTGTCTAACTATATAAAATAGTTTGAAATTAACATGAAACCAAAAGGGAATTGTAACATATTTTACTTATGCGTTGGGACTTTTGGAAACTTTTAAAATACAAGCTAGCAAAGAAACACTTCTGGGGTTGTAAAGAAATTTCTCCCGGATTTTTTACGATTGGGGGGGGTGAAAACACGGGGTTTCTCTGCGAGCCATAAAACTCCTGCTGTGTTGCTTCCTCCGTCCCTCATTATCTTTCAAGATGTTAAACCTTAAAAGGGGGAAAGGATTTCAGAAAAGTGCGGCTAATCCGCTTTTGAAAACGTTACTTGAAGGCAGAAAAATCCGTGCAGTCCATTTTCGAAGCCTCTCTAGTAGGGCGGAAAAATCCGTTCTGTCCAGTTGGAGGGTTACTCAGATGAGCAGGTAATTTTTTTCTATATAAAATATTATATTCAATACTTTACAAATTTACCATTTATAATATATACATCAATGAAATATTGCCTTCATTAAGAATCAGAAAAATAAATATATCTGAAACCTAAGTGCTTTCAAAAATACATATACCAATTCAAATTGCAAATAAAAGCAGAGTGAACCAATAAGCACAATTATTTTAATTAAATAACACAACAATAAGAATTATATTGAACACAAATTCTGGTTGTTGATTGATGCTAAATTTTACGACACGAAATTTAAAATTTTGAAAAAAAAAAATTCACCTACCTTTTTTTCTCAGGAAGGCACATTTCTTGATGGTTCATTTCCAAAGATATTTCTTTCGAATTGGATAAAACAGAGTCTTTCAATTGGCAATGTTCAGTTTTTTCAAGCAATTTAATGGAATTACAAACTGTATCTTGCACATTATCAAGATTTTTCAAATGGTCATTAGAAAAACTTCCTTTAGATATGGGTTCTGAGTCCATGCTATTCTGATGTTCATCATCAAAGGATTTATCCCTATTCCATTCCGAATTAAGTTCATCAATTTTTACAGATTGCAAAGAACAGTTTATACCTGTTGAGACTACAGTGGAATTATGAGGAATATATGAACAGCAATCAGAATTAAAACTGCCAATTTCTGGCGATGATAATGAACTATCTGTATCACTACCAGAATCAATGCTCCTTTTATCATTTGAAGTTAAATCATTATCTTTATTTTCACTATCAGAATTTAATACTTCAATTGATTTATCTGATTGAGGTGTAACTTTGTGTGAGTTTTCAATGGCTCTACACCATGACTCTAAGCGATAGTCTATTTCTTTTCTCTTTTTAGAACTATTTTTAAGATTAGTGCAGAGAATTTGGCATTGTTCCTCTAATAAATGGAGACGATTTTTTTTAAGTTCATACTTCGAATCAATACTGTTGTTATCAAAAGAAACATCAGAATCAGGTACATTATCACTTAAGCTACATTCACATACATCAGTAACTACAACGGAGTTTTGATCTTCGATACCTTTATCATCAATAAAACCACTTTCTTCACTAGTCTGTTTATTCCTCCGTCTAAATTCTTTTCGTAAATTTTGCCACTCAACTTCCGACTTAGAATTCTTTAATCTAACAAGATTACAATCTTCCCTAGTAGCTTCCAATTGTTGCTTTAATTTATTTAAAAGTTTGCGTTTTTCTTGGAGATCATATTTTACAATACTTTCTGCTGACTGCAATTTTTGATGTTGCTGTCTCATAGTTGAGAGAAGTTGATGTGCTTCTTCTAACTGCTTGGTTATACCTTTCATATGCATTTCTTGGTCTTGAACTCTAGATATTAAATTATCATTCAATTTATGTGATGATTCAACCAATAACTGCAAATTTTTGGTTTGCATATTTAAGACATTTAGTTTCATTAAAGAATTTTTCAGGATTTCAAAAGATTCCAAACAATCATTGGACATATCGCCGCATTGCTGAAAATCAAAATTTAAATGATTCTCAGAAATGTTATCAACATATTTACATGATTTATCAGTTATATCAGATTTGTTTTGAGAGTCTATAAGTGTTTCAGTTTGAACTTTCAGCAGACCAAAAGAATGTAACTTATCTTTCAAGAAACACAGTTGATCATACAAATTCTCATTTCCTTTTACAGATAAATTAATTCTTTCTACAATTGAATGAATTACATTTTCTTGATTTAAGACTAGTGATTTCATACAATTTGCATATTCTTCACAATTGTGCTTTATCATTTTACAGTCATTCAGTTTCTTCAACTCCATAAAAAGAATTTGTTCAAAATAATCTCTAATACTTTTCAAACGAGTAAGATTAGATTGAACCGTAAGTTCTTCAACTCCTGTATTCATATTGTTTCCCAGATTATCTAAAATAATTTTCATTTCCAAAATCAAGCGTTTTATCGATTCTTTAATTTCCGGATGAAACGGCATAGTTTCAGTTTGCAAAAGACAAACCACCTTTTCTGGAAGACCTGAATTTGAAAAGTGAATACTGTTTAAAGTTGATGAATCATATTCATTGATAGCAGAAACCAACTCAGGAGAAATTAAATCATATGAAGAATTAGAATGTGAATTTCTTACATTGGAATTATTTTCTATACCTTCGCTAAAATTTCCGCAAAAAGACTGAACTTTCAAATTGCAGCTTCTTGGGGCATCCAATTCAGAATGAAAATTTAACTCACTATCCATACTATCTGTTTTGTCATCCATCACTTTGCAATCATCTTTCACGGAAACCTTACTTGATTCCATTTCCATCTTTTCTGAAATCTGTAAAACAAATTTGTTATAAAAATTGAACAGGTACACAACATTGCAAACATAAGAAATTAATATAAAAATTTATATTTTATAATAGATAGTCATGATCAATAAAAATAATGCATCTTGAAGAAATCATGCCACAACAAATGATTGAGTTTGTTTGCATTTCATATGACCATGCATGCCTTAATTGTATAATGGGTGGTACAATGCTTAAGAGGCAGGTATAAATATGAGCAATGTCTACACTTCATATAAACGCAAAAGATGATGTAATAAAAGGTACGAAAGATGAATAATGCTTTTTAGACACTACAGATGACGCTTTGAACTTTCAGACTAAAATAGAAGTCTCCTTGTGGGAATAAAAATCGCAGAGTTATCGGCACGAAATAAGGCCAGCCCCTGGAATCTACAAAGTTTCAATACTAGCAACAATAGACATGTGAAGCAAAATGATTCAGGGAAAACTAGCAGAGAGTGCAGAATAATCATTTGCCAGCGATGCACAAATTATACAGCAACCAATCCTCTATTCACAGAGTTGTAGAGGCTTGAGTGGATGTGAAAACCATTGTGAGAGATCTCTAAGAAGCAAATTGAAATTTCAATGCCCTTTTACTAGCTCTGCTTTTAAAACTAAATATTTGTGAGGCCACTAGCAATGGTGCTGGAGAAATATGGAATGGACTTTCCATGATGTTCAGAAATGTGTCCTGCTTTATTTTAGAGTCAAATGACTAATGTGTCCAGGTGTGGAAAGTAAATGGAGAGTAATCGAACCTTTTAACCTTGCTATTGAGTGACACAGATCCTGACCTACAGGCATTATGGTCTGAAGAGCTACACATTCTTCAGAAGTGCCTTGTGGTATAATGACACCTTAGAGGTATATAGATAATATTGTATGACTTAATGTTCCTTTTTCTAACCAGAAGTCATGGTGCTTTATTTTAATGAGATAATCCCTGGGAAGAGAATTGCATACATCATGTGCAAGCCACTTCAAGCCTTTTTTTTTTTTTTTTTTTTTTTTTGCTCCTTAGATGTCTGGGATAAGATAAAATAGCAATGGCCACTATGCAATAAATATTTAAGAATTAAAAAAGCACTGTAAAACAACTACAGGTTGATATTTTCCAAAATAATATCAGACATCTGTTTTCCTAAATGCCACATCATATTGCAGCACACAATGAAGCAATATCTTATGGAAGAGAGCAAATCTAAAGCTAGTAATTACTCTCCTAATTATTCTGAGGTTGCATATATCTTTTATATGTATGTGTGTTAATTTTCACCTGTATCTCTACTGCTTACCTCTTGGTACATTATTTTCATTGAGTATAAGTGCAAAAGAGGCAATTTTGATTAATTTTTAAACATTTCATTAAAATGACTATTATAAATATTTTTAAATATCAATGTTTTTATTTCAATCCATAATATTAGAAGAGAAATTGACATTACTCTTAATTTTGCATCTACAAAAATGGGAGAAAAAGCAAAGCTATAAGAAACTGTTCCATTTTTAATTTTACTAGGAAGCTTTCCATGCACTAAGGAAATCTTAGAAAAAGCAATCGATATATGGGAATTCGCATGTCTACGATTTTCAGAAGGATATGCTCCAAAAATCAAACTAATCTAATAGGTAATCATATTTTTAAATTTATAAATTTTAACTAAACGCATGCGTCTAAACTTTATTTTTCTCATTTTCTCTTAGTAATAAAAAAAATACAAAATTAATTGTCAGTATTATTAAAAGTTAATATAATATAAAATATAGTTGTCATGAATTTAAAAAAAAACTTATTCACCATTCCAAAAGCATGTTGCATATGAGTACAACAAATTTCTTGCTCTAAAGTCTCACATTTCTTCTGTAAAGAAAGGACATCTGCTTCCAATTCAGAATTTACAGCTAAAAGATGCTGTGTTTCCTTTTAAAGAGTCCATCAGAAGAAAAATACATTTAAAGAGATTGCTCACGTAGTGAAAAAATATTATTCTTTTAAAAAATTAGATATAGTTTTAATAATTTTCTCAAAAAGGAAGATTGTTGTTGAGAAGACCATAAAACTACATTTAAACTGAACAATTAAATTAATAAAAATGATTTTGAAATAAAATAATCATACATCTTTGCAAATTAGATTTTCCAAAAAAAACCCAGTACATTCAACAAATATCTTGTACTAGTATATCTTCCATTTTTATGCAAAGAATTTTCTTTTAATTTCCTTTGAAAACATCCAACAAAACTTAGTTTCAACTTCTAACAATTATTGTAGCAAAACAATGCTAAGTAAACTGATAAAAGTAAAATCTTTTATAAATAGATCTTTATTAATGCTGCTGGATAAACGTTCTTTCAAATGATTATTAATTAACATAGCACTTTGGAAGCGGCATGAGGGCTATTGGTGATAAAACTCAAAGTTATGAACCTCAGTCAAATGACAAGGATGACTCTTCAGCTGATACCACCTCTTCAAACTTTCACACCACACCAATGTGAGGAATTAGAGCTTTAACAGATTTAGCAAGCATAAAGCCCTCTAAACGGCAAGTCTTCAGAGGCCTAAGAACTCGAGAACCCAACCCAACAGAAACTTTACTGACCAGGAGTTTGCCCCTACACTACTATAATGACCATATGCTTTAAGAGATACATTAAGTTCCATCATCAATCTGAGCATTATTTTTTTAAAAACTTTTTGTTATATTTTTGTCACTCACAGGATCTGTACTTTGTTGCCTCACACTTTTGGAGTTAGGAAGATTTGAACAGAAAAAAACCCTGATTTTCTATAGTTTGAAGTTTATTTTTAATGACTTTTTTATCCCTTACATATAATTTTAAAAGGTATTACAAAGGATTTGTATGCTTTTCACCCTTCTATATTCGAATGTACTTCCCAGTTTTATGTGTTTCTTCTACACCATGTGGTTGATGCAGAAATTTCAATAGGAATGCAATATCATAAAAAAGAAGCCAACATACAAACCTTAAAATTTGCTGAAAAACATTGTGAATTAACAATTAAACATTTTCTGTTTCAAGCAATAAACAAATTTTCCTTTAAATATTGTTTTTGCATTTCATATTTAAAAAATATATATATAGCTTATTTCATACTGCTTTTTGTTGCTTTAAAAATTCATCATCCTTTCCTGCCTTTAAAAATATCAAAAACTATTTTTAATGTATTTTCTTATTAATGTTACATTTTCATCTGCATAAACTTAATTACTAAGAATAATAAACTATTAAATGTATTGAATTTAGCCTCCCCCTCTATTTTTTAATTAGGGAAATTTTCATTTTCTTTGTTAAAAGAAGAATGCATTTGAAGGAGTGAGCTGGAATTAAAAAGTAAAAAATATTTTGGAAATAAAATTGAGTATTTAAAAAGTTGTCATAAAAAACTTGTCGTAGACTAATAAAAATTAGCAAAAAGATATGCAACATTTAAATTCTTAGTATATTCCTGCACAATATATACAAAAATTTCCCATTACACATTCATTAAAAATAACTATTAGAATAATAGATAAATAAATTATGAATTATGAGGTTCATTTACAATCATTCACTAATTTAAATTTACAAACTAAAAATGAAATCATTAATATTTTGCACTGAATAAATAAGATAAAATATTTCTATGTAATCATAAACTGCTTTAAGGTAAAATAACTTACCTTTGAGGTCTTATTATCCTCTCTTTCAGGCAAGGCATTGTCACACAATTCATCATTATTCCTCTGTAATAGACAGATACTCATAAACGTATAGTTTTAGTAGAATATTCACACAGCACAAATACACATTAATTAAGAATCATGACTCTTCAATAATTAAAAATTTAAGAAATCAAATAATCAGTTAAATTCACATGAAATGATAATATATAAAAATCATTTAAAATGAATAAAAGAAATTCTCAACAAACCTGAACAGAAAAATTGTTACTATTAGAAGAATTCATATTCGTTAAAGGCAATACTTGATGAGCAGGAGAATGAAATATTTTTCTGATGTTAAAAGAAAAAGAGCAAATATTAGATACATGAAAGATGAAAAAATTAAAAATTTTAATCATGTTCTTAGATGATTTTTTAAAATTTTATGAAAATCAGAGAACAACATTATTTAAAAATCATAATTCATGAAAATTTTATTTAAAAAAAAATACTGTATTTAATTCAAAACAATACCTCATTATTACATGAATTTTTGCAGCAAAAGATGAATTAGGCCTCATTTTTAGAATTGTTTTATTTTTCATACACAATAATTTACATTTATTCAAATACAGCTATGTTATTTAATTCATAAAGCAGCCATTCTTCCAAAATATCATCATAAATCTGATCTGATTTCATGTGTTGTTGATGCAAACTATCTACCCGGTGTTGCCACATTTTGAATTTTTCTGCTGTTTAATCTATCTACGATATAACGACAAAGGAAAATGCTTTGATATCAATCATGCAAAAAGCCAAACTCAGCTCTTCTGACAGCAATCCATTAACAGATGATGTCTTCCAATTCAAGAAATAATGAATGCCAAGACATGAGCTACACTTACACTACTCAACATTTACATCGTGCTCATAGTGACCTTGATTTTTATACTCTGATCACTATTTTTGGGCTTTTCAATGATTCCCTTCTCTTTACAAGATTTTTACTCCAGGAGTCTTCCACAATTTTTTCTTATATTCTCTCAATTAAATAGTTTTCTTTTTTCACTCATCTTATTTCTGAGGATTAATATATTATTCCCATTAAATATTTTATTCAATCAAGTGATAATTATCCAATGTAATCCATGGTACATTGAATATCAAAGATTCTAATCAGTCACAGGCACAATTTCGATTATTACCAAATGTGCTTGGGTGTTCTATCTGAACTTTGATAGGTTGTGGAGACCCCCCTGGGTCTCACCTTGAACACCAAGATTAATTTGAGGCAAAGAACCACTAAGAGCCATTTTGAATAATAATAATATTTATTTATTATTATTATTTTCTCAAAAAAACTCTCTGATAACATATAATACTATTATGTTACGTCCAATAAAGGGATTTACCTTTATTCTAAATTAAATTACGAATAATGCAACTACTTAAAAATTAAGCTTAAGATCAAGTAAGGTCTACCGAAATAGGAGATCTGAGAAATACACATACTCGAATTCTTAACTATCATTAACTTTAACTAATTCGCTTAAACTGATACTTATTTTAAGCGTACGTAAATTATATTTACCGCTGGCTATATCAGCTTTCTGGTACGTCTAGCAGCATGACGTCTCCACGCTTCTTATAGCCTGGAATCCTCTAATATTGCGTTTAAAGTTGCTGGCTCAATAGCCTTCCATCATCCACGTTGCTAGCTTACAATGTTAGACTTAAATACCTGATCTATTTTGCATATCCCGTTCATCTTTTTGGAGTTGATTGGAAATATATAAACGCGAATTTATATTCCCCAAAAAGACGCCTAAGAAGATTAGTGGAAAGGTTCCGTACAGATTCGTCACAAGGTCATGCGGTAATTTTGGGCTCTCATTTGACTGACAATTAAATAAATTCTTCTTTGGAAGTACAATGAATGAACATCCTGAAAATTCCTGCTAAAGCTTAATTTTCGATAAAGTCATATTTTGGGGATGCATGGTACTTGATCAATGAAATGTTAGCTTGTACAAAAGACAAATTAAATAAAAATGAAGAAATACAAAACACCCTACAAACTGAATTACAAATGTAGCATATTTATATATACAAATAAACTTAAGCAAAAAATTACTTAATTAATAATAATACATAAAACTTAAATTTTTAAAAGTAATGTATATACAAAAAGTCTAAAACATATTATACCTAGCAAAAGAAGGCCATGACACATCAAGCTCAGAATTTTGAGGATTCAAATCGAAATTTATTTCATTCAGATCATAAAGGAATGTGATAAATGGTGACCAAAGTTTAGGTTGAAGAAGAAAACATCGATCAGAAAAAAAATCCCTGGAAAATCATAAGATAAATATATTACTTATTTAAATGTTAATACATAAATAACTCCTTAATTACAATGCATAGATAAAATATGAAGTTTTGTTTTTCTTTCTCATCTCAATATTCAATTAACTGCACTATTAAAAGTATTTACTTAACAGGAAAAAAAGGCAACAAGTACAATTATGCCAGGTAAAAAAAAATGTTTTTCTTGGACCATGTTATTTTAAAAATATAAGAAAAAGTTTCATGTATTAGTTGTATGATTAACATATCTATCTAAACAATTTAATAATCTAAATGAAAAAAGGTTATAAATTTTTAGTGCAACATACCTTGTTGTTTTATGATCAATGAAACAAGAATGTAAAGTATCTGCAAGACATTTCTGAGTCAAACAAAATCGTATCAAAGCTCGTCCACGTCCAAGAGAAGTTTTCAACTGTAAAATAGGAACTGCATTTCAACCCATCAATAGCATTTAGATAAAGAAAAAGGTAAAAGCTAAAAGATTGTTGCAAAGTTAAATGCAAAGACATTCCTCTATCCTCTACTTAAATAGGGAATGCATTTGCTTCTCACCTCAGAACTTGATTTCACAAATTTTATGCCTTCATGCGGTCTTTTTGATGAAGTAAAACAAGTGCATATATAATCCCAATATGATCTCTTTACTCCAAAAACACCAGGTTTTTCTGAATGTAAAAAAAGTTATGATTGTATAAAAAAAAAAGGCTAAGTATATATATAGTTTGTAAAAGTCACTACTATATTGTAGTAGTGACTTAATAGTCACTTTCACGATAATAATGCATTTATAAAATCTACCACACAACAAAATAGAAATATATAACCGTATCACAGCATTCCATAATAAATTAGGATTGAAAATATTATAGATTTTAAATTCCAAAATATATTTCTCCTCCAAAATTCCATAAAAATCTCATTTAATTTAGAACGGTCACTATTGGCTTTAAAAGCCATTATTGCAAAAAGTAAAATACAGGACACGTCAGACCATATTTCTAATACTTCTATTATTACTAAAAATAGTAAAGATATAATTATGTTAATGAAAGACAAAAAGATTAATTCTATTCAAAGTCATGATTTTAAAAACCTTTTTAATTCTATAGATATAGAAGACATAATTAAAGTTCTCAAACAAATTTATATAAAATATTCTATGAATAAATTAATAAATTACGAAAAAATAATACTATTATTCAATTAGTTTTCAAAGAAACCTATATTTTTCACAATAGATTTTATTATAAGCAAATTAAAGGGCTACCTCAAGGTGGACTAGCTAGTAATAGTCTAACTAATACCTTCAGTTAAAAAAATGAAAATATAGACAATAAATCAAATGATATTTTTAGATACAAAAAAAAGAACGATATAAAACATTATATTAACCCTTTACTTTAGATTTTCTCCACAGTATCTACACTATTAAAATTCGTATGTAAACAAACGTATCTATGTATATATCCCAATTTTCTCAAGAACCACAAGACGCAGAAACTAGCAGAAGGTATCAAAATTTAGCGAATGAACCGAGGAATCCGTTTTGACCATTTATATACCAATATTCCAATTAGTTAAAAAGATATTAACTAAAAACACAAAAATCTTCCGATATTTTAAAGATTATTTTACCGTTCTAACCGAAGGAAAGCGTGGCATGGTTGATTAAGGCGCTGCTTTTTAAAACGGCAGTTCCCAGGTTCGAACCTGAAGAGGAATAACGAAACGGGATATCAAAAAAATAAATTTTTATTTTAAAGGTATTAATCACCAAAATTTCGGGAATTGGAAGTTTTATCTATATTATAAATATTGCAGATAAAACAAACGAAATATTTTTTTAAAAAATACTTACGTAAAGAAATGTTTAAAACTATTTCAAAATAAATTTAGAAATTACATTCTTCTTTTTTTTAATTTATGCAATGATTCGCTATTTTTTTTTAAATAAAAAACATTCAGGCAGAATTTCTCTCTCTTTGAATATAACACATTCCTAACAACTAAAATTAATTACACTGAAAATGGTTTTCATTAACTATTTTTTATACGTAATCTGTACAAAGATTGATAAAATATCTTAAAAATTACGGTTAAAAAAAAATGTGTTTTTCAACTTTTTTCTTTTGCGATAAATTAAATAATTCTAATTACATTCTTTATTTTTGTTTCAAACTTTTTGATTACAATCTTTTATTCACATTTATTATGTAATTATGTTTAATGTCTGGATGGTTAGCGATTAATTACTTGCAATTAAAATATTCAATTGTAGCTATGTGATCCAAGGAATCCGTTTTCGCCATTTATATTCCGATGTTCAAATTAGTTAAAAAGATATTAATTAAAAACCTTAAAACGCATTTATTATGCACGTGGCGCCATCTGCGGAGAAACGGAAATATGATTTATTTATAGGGGAAAATTCGGAACTTTTTTTTTTCAGTGGTTTTAAAAATATTTAAAAATTAATATAATAAAATTATATATATATATATAGCTTTCTTTCTTTTATCAGTCTTTATCAAATGAGGCCCAAAAATTTTTTTTATTTTAACGGTATTAATCACGTTCCGAAATTTGAAGTTTTATCTATATTATAAATATTGCTGATAAAACAAACCAAATATTTTTATTAAAAATAATTACGTAAAGAAATGTTTAAAACTATTTCAAAATAAATTTAGAAATTACCTTCTTTTTTTTAATTTATGGAATGGTTCGCTATTTTTTTTTTAAAAAAACATTCAGGCAGAATTTCTCTCTCTTTGAATAACACATTCTTAACAACTCAAACTAATTTTGATTACAAAAGCAATCGTTTCAATAGCTATCTGTAAATTTTTCTTTTATTAATTACTTATAGAAATTTGATTTTTAATAAATATATATATGTTTTTTTAAAGGATTATTTCTATTATTTCATTACTAAAGGAATTCTTTGTTAATTAAAAAGTACATTGTGTATTATTTATATGAAGTTTGAAAGCATTAACATAAAAATGAAGCCCGAAAAAAGCCTTTTACTTTAATGAAAAATCTACCTTTATTTTAAAGCTGAATTCAATGCCCCCAATGAACCGACGGCGCGATTGTTAAATCGGCTGCGCTTTATGAAACGGCAGTTCCCAGGTTCGAAACTGAGGAGGCAGAAACTTTCAATTTCGCATTACCCTACTTTTTAAAGCTTTACTCTTAGCATCAGAATCGTTTTCTTTTATTATTGCTTCACATTAATAATTTTTTTAGATTCTAACAAAATATTTTTTTTATAAGTCATACATCAAAATTTGAAGCTGTATCTTATCTGTGAGAAGGAGGGGGAGATAGGACAATAATTTAACACTAAAAAGAACCGTGTTCGGGCTATAGAGGGGAAAGAAACCTGTCTTAAATCAAAAATAAGTGGAATGGAGCAAATTTCGAAAAAGGGAAATTTTTTGACATAATTTTAGAAATCACTCACATTGTGCGCATACAAACACACACACACACACACACAGAAATGGTGGTGTCACAAGGAAAATAGAAAGCCCGAGCAACGCTGGGCTAAACGGTGGAGGGGGAAGTCATTTTGAAAATGAGTATTAGAAGTTCTGATTTTGTGAAAGAAAGGGAAAATTTATAACAGTAGTGACCCCCCCTTTGACTGAATTACAAACTGTATGCAACGTGGGATGGACGCATAGAGGTCATGAACAACTTGTAATGGAATATGAAGCCATTCTTCGTGGAGAGCGGTCTCTAATGCCGAAATCGTAGATGGTGGAGGGAATCGAGCACGTAGTTTTGACTCCAAATATCCCCACAAATGTTCAATAATATTTAAATCAGGTGACTGAGGGGGCCAATCAAGATGACCTACTTCCCCTTCATACTCTGCAAACCATTTTTGCACGATTTCAGCAGTGTGGATAGGAGCGTTGTCGTCTTGATAAAGTGGGCATTCTCCGGGAAATGAAGTCTGGACAAATGGATGCACCTGATCCCCAGGATATTGACATAGTGGGCAGCTTTAACCTTGCCATGCAGAGTAACAAGTGGCCCAAGACCACGCCAAGATATCGCCCCCCATACCATAAGGGACCCACCTCCATGCTTAACAGTCGGCACGATGCATTCAGGAGCAGATGCTTCTTTGGGCGTTCTCCACACATAAACGCGTCCGGTGGTTTGGAATAGGGTGAACGTCGATTCATCCGACCGATGACTTGTTGCCACTGTTGTGGGGTCCACTGTCTGTGTCTTCTACACCACTGGCGTCACTGTAAAGCATGACGCGCTGTTACCAATGGTTTACGAATTCCAACTCTTCCATACAAGTTCGAAGCATGAAGTTCCCTTTGGACGGTTCTTGCTGAAATAGGGTTACGAAGATGACTATTCACCTCAGACGTTATCTGGGATAGCGATTGCTTGCGCTTTCGGGCCACTATGCGGGTTAAGACTCTTTTATCCCTGTCGGTAAGCTTTTTTTTCCGTCCACTGTTGTGCTTGCCAGACGTCACATTCCCGCATTTCTTGTATGCTGTCATAACAGCAGATACAATACTCCTTGCACGCCCCAAATAGATGGATGTTTCCGTCACCGAAAAAAACAAGGCCCCTCATTCCAACAATCATACCTTTTTCGAACTCTGACAGGTCCGTCATTACTGCGTTTTTCAGAAATTACAATTGACGCGTGCAACACCTATCGCAGCTGTTGAGCGACTGATACTTTACCTTTCGAATCCGCTAGGCGGCGGACTGCAACGCTGACATGCGCGTTGTGCGTTTTTGAAATGGGCCATGCCTTTTTCACGGGTGTTCGTATTATTTTGTCCCCCCTCTGTATATATATATATATATATATATATATATATATATATATATATATATAATACACAATTATATCTTTAAACTGTTTAAGTAAGAGAAAAAAATATATAATTACATTTTTTAAAAGTTTTAGTCAAAGTAATAACTTTATAGCTCTTGCAAATTTATTCATCAATATAAGTTACAAGGAGTATAAAAATGTTCATATTAAGATCAAAATGAGTAAATGGTGAAATTTGGAGAAAAGGGGGGGGGATAAAATACAGCAATGAGCAAGAATGTCAAAATTCTAGAAAAGTACATTTTCGTTTGAAATTTTAAAAGCAATTTTTTTTTTTAATCTCTACTACTCTCTAACAGTACAATAAAAATAATTTTTCACATAATCTTTCATGTTTCAAAATAATAATAGATTAATTTTCCACTGATTATCAAAATTTAATTTTTCAAACAAAAAAATGTCTTTTTCTATATATTACAAGATAGAAACAAATTGTAATACAGACAAATGTAATATTAACACACACACACACACACAATTGTCTTTTAAAAACATAATTTAACAAATTTGGAGGAAATGCATACAATTTATGGTTCAAATTATAAAACAAAGCACAGAGGTAAAAACACTCTTTATATAGTTAACATTCATAATCCTTAATACCTATTTACAACAGCAACTCTGATGTAGGTAGTCCTGTATGAAAATTCCTAGGACATGGGGAGGGGGTGGGGGCTTTTTTGAAAAATAAATTTGATTGCATAAATAGAACTTATTTTAAAGTGTCGAAATAATTACATGTAAATATATGTATTGAAAAAATTATTATTTGAGAATTAGCCTCTTTTAGCCTTACGGTACATTTCTCGATTTTTTTCGGCAAAGGAATTTATAATAATAATCATAGTAGAAGAAGATTTTAGATTTTGAAGTTATTCTGTTTCTATTGGCAGAATTGTTAAGTCCCACAATCTATTAGTAGAAGTTCTAATTTGATAGATGACTGCATTCAAAAATATTTTTCATTTCATTTTTCATCAAAATATTTGTGAACACATGTACAAATCCTAAAAATTTTATTTATTTAGATTCTCCTTATGGGAAATTTTTGTTATTAGAAAAAAAATAATAGCTCTAAGTAATTTAGGAAACATGAAGCTCCTTCTATATTATAATATTGATTTTCTTTTAAAAAGTTTTTAAAACACTACACAACTCAATGCCTTCTTCATCAACTTATAATAAAAAATAAAAGATATTAAGCAATAAAATATAAAGAAACATAATTTTTTACACAGTTCTTTTTTTTAATCTAAAGTAACACAATCATTAAACACTTAAAATATTCTTGTACTTATTTTTATTTATTCATTTTGTAAAATTTGATTTTTTACATTGAATAATATATTAATGAAATAATAACTATGTTTACGGTATAGTGGTTAGTGACACTGACTGCGGTGCTATAGGGCCTGGGTTCGAATCCCGGAAAAGGCATGGATGCTTGTAAATGTATAGGTCTTTGCAGCATGGGGGTACTCTAAATAGCTGTTGAGACGCAAGTCCTCTTGTGAGGTTGTTGAAAGAGAGGTGGAAGGCCTCTGACCACCTACAGTGTTCTCCCTCAAAATTGGGCTAAAACAGAGCAAAATTGTACTATCACCTGCATGGTGCTCAAAGCAAAGACTAATGACAGGCGTAAAAATCTAGCCATTAGACACGATGCATTTTGTGGACCTTGATCTGATGCTACTGTTGATCAAGTGGCATAAGTAAAAACAACAACAAAACTTTTTTTACCCTTTAATCCAAGCTGCAGAATTATTTCAACTTTTTCTTCAAAACAGTGAAGAATGGTGCAATCATCATTAATAGGGATTTTTTCTTCTGAAAAAAGTATTTTCAGCTGAGCAATGCAATCTAAATAGAAAAAAAATTTAAGATCATCACTTTAAATAAGAATCGTTTTTCAATTAGCTACATTTTAAAACATACAATTTTGTGTATGCATTTAAAATTTATAATAAATTACTCAATTTAAAACTACAGAGTTTAAAAACACATTACAAAAGATTGAATGTTAAATTTGAGATAATCATTTAATTAGGTAAAGAAACTTGGCAAAAAAGTTAGTGATTTATACAATCTCTATCCAACGTCTTCAGGTAATTTTAATAATATTTTTCGTTTCGTATTTATGTTAAAACATTACAGTGTTTCAATTCTAATTCAAGTTATTTCAATAAGAATAAATTAAGAATCTTCTGAAACACATTTTAGAAGAAAATACATCTGATATGTATACAAGAATATACATGTCAGATTTCCTTTATTTCCTAATTTTTAAAAGAATTCACATTTAAGTGTTGGCTATTCATGGGACAGAAAAAACTAATAACCATATAAAAGCACATTTATACAAAAAAAAAATTCCACTTGCTTTTCAATGTTAATAAAAAAAGTAATAAAAACTTTTGCTACCTGAATATATTACTCAACATACATGAATATTTTCTCAGTATTTACATGCACCTTTAAATCATATAATTAAATACTTGATATTTTTAAATACATTTGAATTTTTAATATGGAGTAAGATAATCTTAAGTAATTTGATTTTTATCCCTTTTACTGCTCATGTTTTCAGAAGCTGCAACAGATTCTTATAAGTCAGACTAAACTTTCACGTTGAAAAATCCGTGTCCTTCATCTTAAACAAGTGGATCCAATTTGATATATGACTATAACAAAAATAAAAAAGCTAATAAAAATATAAAAAAATAATAAGAAAGAGTACATTTCACAGCCACTGCTGCATAGTGCACTTAAATTATCAAACAACTGATGTTAAATCAACCATAAATTAATATTGAATTTCACTTCCAAGTAGTTAATATAAATTTAAAAGAGGGCTTTCATTGAGGATATGTAACATGTCAGAACTATGAAAATTAGGCCAGCTGTGGAAAAATCATTGAACATACATTTTGAAGTGTTGAAAAAATCCCACACACAATGCATTTAATTCTTATGAACTACAAAGCATTTTTTTAATCCTTCCTTTTATGAGGGACAAACTATATAAGATATATATATATATATATATATATATATATATATATATTTAAAATTCTTAAAAAATTTAAAAATTTGATAATATTAATTTAAATTAGAAGCCAAAACGTTATCATTCTGGATAATAAAAACAAGTACTAATTTTTTTTTATATAATTTTAAGACTGTGAAGTTTAAAAAATAGTTCAACAGATATTAAACTTTAAAAAAATTAACCAGTTTGAAATTTTCGATTCAAACTTTCAAAAATGATAAAAAAGAATTTGATTGTGAATTAAAATTATGATTTCACTTACAATCATCAACAAATGTTTGTATTATGTTTCTAAAAGACTAAGCCTCTTCTGACTTGAATTCTACGAATTATAAATATAATAGAATTAGCATTTTAACAAGCGCATAAAAAGGATTAATAACAGAAATATTGCAAAAAAAAAGTACTCTTATAAACAAAACATAATTCTCCTTGTACATGCTAGTTTAAGCAACATAGATTATTTTACACATCTTATTACCTTTTTTATGAAGGTATATACAAAACACTAATATGAGCTGCATATACATATTTTATGTTGGAGAAATAAAATTATTTTACATTTATGCACTTATTATTAAATTTATTTTGAGTTACTTGAAAAAGCATGTACAAGGCATTTTATTTTATTACATGCATTAAGTTTTGATGAATTTTATTAAATTTTTAAAAAAATTTATTATAGTTTCAAACTATTTTAGGAGTTCTAAATTTTAAATATTTTTCTTTTCTTTTACCAACATTCATGCTTCAATATTTCTTTTTAAAATGCAGAACTCTCCCAATGAGATTTATTTCAAAAAATACATTTTTTACATATAAATAACTATAAATTACCAGAATTTTGAAACAGCTAGATTCCAACCAATTTCAAATTTAAGACAACATAGTTGTATATGGCAAGACATTTTTTTATGTTTATCACATTTTTATTCAAACTGAGTGAGTGAATATAAACGGCAAACTGTTCAGCTACACTAGGGCTTTTGTGGTGATGGACCACATAATTTTGAACCAAGGTCAAGTGACGTGGATGACACCTGAGCTGGTAGCCCCCTCTCCTAACTACCACACCACACCAACAGGAGGATGTTTCAGCTCTCGACAGATTTAACATGCATCGCTGCCCTACATGGCGGGTTTTTAGTGGTACTGGGCTCGAACTCATGACATGCCTGCCATGATCCGATACCTTGACCACTGGGCTACCGCAGCCCCTTTTATTTGAATTGAAATGATTCGTTTAATTAAATTCTGAGTATTTAATTTTCTATAAAGCTAAAATATCAATCACTCTGAAATCATACAGAATTTCTATTAGTACAAAATTTAAGATGATACCTGAAAAAAAACTTGTGTACATATAAAATAATATTTATATATATAGAACACACACAACTGAAGTTAAAAATAAACTTAGACCATTATTAACAACACAAAATGATTAACGAATTCTCAAGTAAAATACAAACTTGGTAATAAATATTGTCTTTATAAAATATCAACCTATAATTTTGAAAAATGATCAAACACTTTTATGGTATATGTGTGAATATCAATTCCCAATGGAATTTATGATATTCTGAAATTTGCATAGACTGTGTGCTTAGTTAATCACATTTAAGATTAATGCTGTAAAATCATTACATATATTAGCTAGCACCTGTTTCAAATTCAAAAACCTATTTTAACTCTTTTTGTATTAAATATATACAGGGTGGCCATAATTAAACTGCAAGTGTTCAAGGGGTGCTGGAGAGAAAACTACCGGGAATATTCCAGTGAAATTTGGTATGTGCACGTTTCAGAACATGCGCAAGTCAAATACGCAAGAAAAAAAATCACCATTTTCACCCGATAGATGGCGCTGTTCCGTATTTCAACGTTCACCAGTGACACACACACACACACACACATATATACAACTTCCAAAACTAATATACAGAGCATAATGACATTCTACGAGGCATATAAACAATATAAAACATCCCTTACAGTTTATCAAAATTCCATACAATTCGCTTCAGTAATTAAATTTTTTCAGCATCAAGTAATCAAATTAATGTAAATTAAACAATCCATAAAGACGCTTTGGGAAACAATTATACCATTATTTATTCAATTAAATTATTACGTGATGTGCTCATTATGCGAACCACCAGATGCAACCACATGCTGAAAACGTAAAACAGCATGGTTCTTTGTCGCATTTAAAATCTCTTTTGTAACACACCTCACATGCCTCATTATGCTATATTTGAATTCAGCAACAGAAGCATGTTGTTCTCTATAACCATATCTTTCAGATGTACCCACAGATAAAAGTCACAAGGTATAAAGTCCGGTGAACATGTGGGCCAAGCGTTTTCGAAACCTCTGCTTATGACTTGGTCCGCACCAAATGGTATCATGTAACAATTTTTTAACAGGTTTAGCGATGTGAGGGGGTGCTCCGTCCTGCATAAATATCGTGGTTTCTAAACAATGTCTATCTTGCAATGCTGGGGAATCAGTTGCTCTCTCAACATCACACCGTAGCTAGTACCTGTAACACAACAGCGTGTGGGACCACTTGGAGTTGGGGTCTCAAAGAAATATGGTCCCACAAGAAAATCATAAGTTATTCCACATAATTCTTGAATAATTGCTACCAATCTGATACAACATCTTCACTAACAATACACGTTCTTTCTTATTCAGTCATGATTGACAATTACTCAATGTGTTCTTGTTTTTATATCGTTCGATGGGCTTAAAATTTGCATAGATGCCGTAGATAAGCATTGAAACCCAGCATGGCGACATCTATCGGGTGAAAAAGGCGTTTTTTTTTTCTTTTTGCATGTTTGATTTGTGCATGTTCTGAAATGTGTAGATACCAAATTTCACCGGAATATTCCCGGTAGTTTTCTCTCTAGTTCCTCTTTTGAACACTTGCAATTTAATTATGACCACCCTGTACATAAATATGTACATATATACTGTGACATTGAAAATGAAATACCACACACAAGGAGTGACCTGAAAGTGAAGAAACTCAGCAAACAGAGAGAGAGAGAGAGAGCAATGAATTATTTTAAAAATATTAGTAATAAAGAGTAAGAACAACGCCAGCTCAGTAGTTTATAAAACCATTGCATATGACAATAGACGAAGTAAGATCTAGGCACAGAGTAAATGAGAAAATGGATGGCTTTCTATTCTCTGCCAATCATTTGCTACAGTTCATTTTCTAAATGCAGTGGTAGCATGACATGCAGACAGCGTTCAATGGTGATATATCGTTTTTACAAAATGATGAGATATCAGAGGAGAATGATTAGATAGGGATATTAGGAATATATTAAATGTAGTCCCTGTTCTAGATTCTATCTGAGCCTTTGAACACATAATATAGTTGAAAATATGAACACAATAAAAAGCTTTTATATCACAGAAAGACGATTTGCAAAGTTCTAAATCACAATATAAATTCTTTATGATAAATATATTATAAATAAAAAGAATTATATTTAAAGTGTTAACTTATATAATGTGTGTGTGTTTAGTTGTTACATAAATATTTAAAAAAGTGAGAATTTTTTAAATCTTCCTCTAATGCCATGTAAATGATATATATCATTATAAAAACAACGCAATTTTTCTGGCTTGGGAATATTTTGCTTCATATAAAATGAAAATGACTAATTTTTAAAGAACATACCTTCAATATCCTTCAAAGCTTTGCTTGTTAATGCACAAGAAGCCATTTTCTCTCATGTACTGCAAAGGGGAGAAAATATGATTAAAATAACAGGCATTTAGTTCATAATATTTCTAAATTTAAACAAAAATATGCAATGAATTGAATAAAAAAGATTCAAAAATTCAGCAGAGATTAGAACTTTACTTAGCTGTGCATAAGCATAACCTTAAGATTATTCAGAAAAATACTTATTATCCTTTTCAAGAAATGAGATCTTTGTTCTTTTAACTACAACTATCTAGTTAGTGATACTGATTCCTGGCTGAAGTCGAGTGGTTCAACCTTTTAAAAATAATTTCTAGGCAGGACTCATATATTGAAAGACTAGTAAAACTGGAATTTCGAAAAATACTATTTCTAATTTCAAGATAAAAAGTCAAAAAAAGAAAGAAGGATGAAAACATAACTCAGCTAGTCATCGCACGATGACAGAAAATTTGTAACATTACAGGATAAATTGATGACTAAATGAAGAGCAAACTTAATGTTTTTATGCATTACTGTAGCTGACAGATGATGTATTATACTCAAAACATAAGTTTTGTAATTTTTTGAAGAGGTTTCACTTTTTATAGATGATTACTAAAAAAAATAATTGATAAGAATAAATATTTGGAAAAAAATATAAAACAATGAAGATATGTCTTTAGAAAATGGAGATGAGAGCAGAGGTGGATTAAGATAGTTGGAGGCCCCTGGCGGTAAAAGGTTTGAGGCTCATAGGCTCAAGAGTCGAATAACTAAAATAGTGAAAAAATTTGCTGATCTTAAATTCTCAAAGTAAAATGTATTGCTAACAATAAACTCAACGACTAAAAAAATCTTAATTGTATTTTTAAAAAAATTTAAACTCTCACTAAAGGAGCTTGCAATTAAACGAACAACTTTACTTCTTGATTTCTCTTTGGCAAATTCATCAATTATTTTTACGGTATCTATTTTGTTCAAAACATCTTGTGTTCTATATACAAGGTAGAGTTCAAAGTTAACAGTCTGAGCCTGCAATGTGAAAATTTTTTTGCAGTAGAACGACTACGATAACATTTCCCTTTTCTAAAAAAGTTTGTCCCAAATCACGTGGTACGTGGCCTGCCACTGCGTAGTATTTTGTAGGTGGATGCATTTAGTAGCCAGCAATTCAAAGATATTGCATTTGTTGAGCAGAGAATATCAAATTCTGTGTTGTCTTGGAAAAGAGTGCAACAGAGACTCAAGAAATGTCGAGACATGTTTAAGACAGTTACACATTGTCGCGAACGTAAGATTTTGAGTGGTATCGACGCTTCAGAGAAGGTAGGAAAGTGCCAAAGACGACGAACGTTCTGATTGTCCAGACCTCCAGCACTGCTGAAAACATTGAAAAATTTCCTGCGGTGGTACATAAGAGCAGGCTTCAAACAATGACATGGTGAAATGAAAACAACTGTTTTGCCAAATCCTTCTTACTCCCCTGTGATTTCACCTTCCCCCAAAAAAACTTCAAGATATTTCTTGAACTGGCACGTCACTAGCAGTGTCGTCGATTTCAGTCTGCAGATAAAGTTAAAAAAGCATCACAGACTCAATTAAAGGACATGGCTAATAATGGGTCTCAGAAATGTTTCGATGAACTTTAAAAACGATGGGCTAAAGTATGATGTTGCTCAAGGGTCTTATTTTGAAGAAAGATGTGTTTCAGCAACTTAACTGGTAATATTTTTTTAAGTTATAGACTCAGTCCGGGAACATTTGAATCCTACTATGTCTAAAACGGGCATGTTGTTCACTTTGTCTTTTCTCCCATGGTACTTCTTAAATAATTTTTAACACTTTAAAACTGAAAAAGATCTCTCACCTGATGCACCGGAAATTGATAGCGCTAAAATATTTTGAAAAGTATCTCAACTTTAGGGAAAGTATCTCAACATTATTTCTCTCAGACAGCTCGATAAATTTCAAGAGAAGGGGGGGGGTCTTCACAGTATTTTTGTATTCTTTTAAAAGCAATAAAAAATGGTCCAATTCACATAGTTAAAATCAAAAGATTCAATATCGTCTTTGTAAGTTTCCTTTAGTTTTTTTTAAGCTTTCTTCTTAATTTCAGGTAATAATCTTTCGTCAAGAAATACAGTTAAGTGTTCTATAACAGTTTCATACATCATAGTTCTTCAGGCTCTTGCCGTGTCGCATGACATAAAATTAATTAACTATGAAATCCCCCCTTCAAAATTCGTAACCAACTTCTTTACTTTTACTGGAAAATAATTTTTCTCTTTTGCTGCCTGCGAGCTTGCCCAGCTTCCTCCTCAAACGAGCAGCCAGGCCAAGCCAGTGGAAATATACCTCCACTGGCTTGACCTGGCTACTGACGAGGCCTGCCCCTCTGCGGCCATGCCAGAATGGATGACAACTACCTGCTCTAATGCACAGGACTCGAAGAACACCCGACTGACGACGTCGACAGTCGGAACTGGGAAGCTCGGTGTCAAATGGTCAAGAAGCCAAGCACGGGCGTTGGATAAATGAATAAATCTTCAAAAACGAGAGCCCTGACAAATCAGCTGCTTTTTGTTACATTTTTCCGAATTCATTTCTGAAATTTTGGATACAATTTTCTAGAGATTTTAGTAGACTAAGATCCTTTTTAATAACTCACACTCAACTTATTATAATGATTTGCTAGTAGTATTTATTCTCTGGGGAGAGAGAGAATGGTATTCCAAATCTCATAGTAGTTAGATAGTTTATAAAAACTAGTTAATGTTTTTCCAATTTCCGTTCTATGATCTCAGATTCGAGTTTCGAATCCGGTTTGAATCCGATTCTTGAACGTTTAGTCATCTGCAGTTGGCAACACTTTAAATGCAAATAATGACGAAGGGTAATATACGTAGATGAGTTAGTGTTCGAGTGACACACGTATCCGAGAGAGATCGCGGGTCCGAATGATTTTCTTTCTTTTTTTTAATGCTTTTAAATTGAAGTATATTTTTAAGTTTACTACAATAGATAGTAAATGTTTTTGATCCTGAATAAACTACTTTTGAAAACCTGATCTCGTTATTAGATCTGCCACGTCTATGAATACTCTCGAAGAGAACAATAGTTATTAGGGAAGTTTTATATTTGTCAATCTATTTTAAAAAAGGGAAGTTGTCTCCAGTATTGTAGTCCTTTTTTTCCTCATTCATATCATGGATTTTAGCCAGAGATTTTATTAATCTTTATCTTCCTATTAAGCGCTACATTCAACTAGATGCATCTTTCATCACATAACTTCATTTTGTTTCGTTTATCTTCATTAGTAAAATATACTGATGGAAGTAAAAATCCCATTACCAAGAAGGAGTTGTGTTATATCAATAGAATTCGGTAGACGTGTTTATACATTTGAAAAATATAACTTTGATTCAAATTTCGCGCTAGGCGCATAAGTGTGGTGCTAGTTGCGTTACTTTGAGGATGAGAATCAAGTGTACTTTAAAAATGCGCTATTAAGTTCGTGAGTGTTATTTATCACCGAGATTTCACGTAGTGAGTTGATGTTAGTCCAGAATGACTTTAAAAAGACGAAGAAGCCATTATCAATTGTTCGCTGAGTTTGAACGAGGTGGTATAAAAGAGCTAAAAAAAGTGGATTTTCTTCCTACGGTATTGCAGAAAGACTTGGTAGAAATGTATCCACTGTGGATGAATTTTGGCAGCGGTGGTCCAGGAAAGGCACAACCCCAAGAAAATTATGTTCCAGCCACGCACAGGTCACCACTGGCAGAGAACACCGCCGTATTCACCGCATGGCTGAGAACATAGTATTGCATCAACAGCATAGCACCAGAGTGACACAGTGAACTGTAACAAAACAATCGTTTGAGAAATAGCTCCCAGCCTGATAAGCTGTAGCGCGCGCGTTCATACCAATAGCTCCAAATCACCGACATCTGCAACTTCAGTGATGCCACGCAAGAGATCATTGGAGAGTGAAGTGGTGATGTGTTCTCCGATCAAAGCTGTTTTTACCAGTGGGTACCAGTGACGACCGTACAATGATTAGAAGGTGAGTAAGCGTCTGCAAACAACCTTAATGCAGCCTAGACACAATGGGCCTGAACCTAGAGTTATAGTCTGGCGCGAGCAATTTTCTTTGATTGCAGGAGCATTTTTGAGGTTAATTCACACAACCTGATTGCAAACTTGTACGTAAGTTTTGTGATTCAAAATATTGCACGATTTATAAACATCCTTCTAGGGGTGTTTTCCAACAGGATAACGTGTACTTTCACATCCTGTTGTAACCTGACATGCTCTATAGAGTGTAAACGTAATACTTTGGCTTGATAGTTCACCAGATCTTTCTCCAATTGAACAAGAATGGGGCATCATTGAACGAAAACGACAGCTCAATTCACAACCATAATTAAACAACCGTATATTGATCCACCAAGTGCAACAGGCATGCAATTCCATCCTACAAACTTGTATAACACATTGTATGCACGTTTGCATTTAAAATTCTGGCAGTTGCACCGGTTATTAATGTAACATTTCACATTTGTAGTGGCTCTTCTCACGCTTAAATTAACCTATGATCTTGAAACTTTAATAAATTAACCTAATAATGTCACCTAGACAAATGTATTGCCGAAGTTTCATTAGTCTACAATAATTTTTTCTTGGTGTTGAGATTTCTTCTCCATCAGTTTAAGATGCATCCGAGAGTAATTAAGCACAATTGTGAACTAAAAATGAACTTGTTTGACTTGAATAGTATTCGTTTGTTCGAAATAAAATTTGTGCAAAAAAACGCGCATGCGAAAATTTTGTACAGATTAAGACAGTACAGATATACAAAAGAAAAATGGCTAGGGCTGCTACACGACTGAAATCCGTCGAAATTACTGGGGTTGCAATACTAGTTCGTGATGCTTTTGTTGCATGCTGGATTTATGACCGGAATTCATGAAGTTTGGGGCCCCTGGCGGCCGCCAAGTCCGTCAAACGCTTAATCCGCCTCTGGATGAGAGAACATATTCCAGTCAGTATACAAAGAAAGGAAATATATTGACTTAGAATTATTGGAAATATGTTTACGCAAAATAATAAGTTATTCTTTTTACAAGTTATACAAGAAAAGATATTCCTGTACTTTTGATTATATATATATATATATATATATATATATATATATATATATATATATATATATATATATAACCACTTTGAATAAGTAAAAAATTCACTAAAATTTAACCTTAAATGTAAAAATTATGTTTTAAAAGCAGGATTTCTTTTCACACATATTGTAACATCGCTTCTCCGAACATCAACAGCGGTCGGCATCTTTGTTGGACCCGACACCCACACGTGCATCTTGCAGCTGCAGCGCAACCCCTTTTTGACCCCCGAGGAATCGAACACCGTCGACCGGAAGATGAGAGATGCTTTGAACTTACATGGGAGCGGTAGTCAACGGTTCCTCCTCTCACAAAGATATTGGACTCTAACAATCTTTAATTAAGTTTAATAACTTTAATGTATCATTCAATAAATAATATTCAATAGTTGTGACGTAAATAAATTCCATATCTAAATTAACCAAGAATACGCTACCGTTATTCTTTCAAACATTACAGCTTAGAGATTTGGTGGCAGCGCTTTGGGATAAAAAGTTAGCATTCAGGACCCGTGAGAGGAGGAAATTTTGGGTTTTACGGACGGACCGCAACGCAAGGAGAAAAAAAACATCTTCGGAAGCCGTGCTGCGATTGAATTCAGCTTCGAAGAAGGAGAGCGTCTTGCTCAAAGAAGATCAAACTGATTTATAGTGTTTACGGACAGAGAGAGAGAGTGTCCGGGAGGAAAGCGATCTTCGGAAGTAGTGCTGCGATTGAATTCATCTTTGAAGCCGTGCCATGAGTGAATTCAAGACTGGTCAAACTGACCATACTTATTGTTAGGGGTGAAAAAGCAGTGCTGCGATTGAATTCATCTTTGAAGCCGTGTCACGAGTGATTTCAAGGCTGGTCAAACTGACCACACTTATTGTTAAGGACGAAAGATTCAAGATTGGTCAAAAGGACCATTGTTCACACGGAAGAGTTCAAAACTACTAGTTCCATATTACTGCACATAATTTGCTTCTGACAGCAAGCTGAGTACTTCAAATGGTTGAGTACTGTTATATTTTTGAGTTGCAAACTGCATATTGTATTAGGAATTTTGTGTGTGTGTGTGTGGTTAAAATGTTCTTTACAAATTTTGAAATACTTTGTGTTTTTTCTTGCATGGGAACAGTGTTATTTTGTTTCTAGAGAATTGTAATTGTATTTCAAGCATTGAGTGCAATTTTAGCTTAAGATTTATTGTGTTTTAAGTCTCTTGAATGATTTTGATTATTTTTAGTGTTAAGTTTTTCTTTGTGTATTTCTGTGTATGCATGGGACCAGTGGTATTGTATTAATAGAGAATAGTAACAATAGTGCAAAATTTAGCGTGACATTTATTTGATATTGTTTAAAAAATGGCTTTCCTTGGTAAAGGGAAAAAGCAAGATATGTTGCAACTTGCTGAGGAATTAGGAATAAATGTCACCTTAAATATGACTGTCCCTAGGATAAAAATTGCAATCACTAACAGTGAAGGTTATGAAGAGGAATTTGTTAAAAATCTGTCTGAGAATCTATCATTGCAAATGGAAAAAGATTGGAGGAGTTAGAAAGGGTTGAAAAAATGAGATTGGAGGAGTTAGAAAGGGCTGAAAAAATAAGATTGGAGTTAGTAAAGGAGCAGGCATTAAAAGAGAAAGAATTACAACTGAAATTTGATTTAGAAAGGTTTAAAATAGAATCCGGATTTAGGGTAAACGATGAATCAAACGATTCTACAAATACATGTTCTGTAACCTCTAATTTAAACTTTAAAAAATAGATCCCAGATTTCGATCCTAAGCAGTCAGATATTAGTTTATATTTAGTGATCTTTGAACGCCAGGCTAAAAGGGCGTCAATAGAAAAGAGTGGATGGGGCAATTATTGGGTTTGTTACCCCAAGAGATCGTGCAATTTATTGCTCGCGAACCGGAGGAACAAGCCGAAAATTACGATTATGTAAAGAAATTATTACTTAAAAGATTCAAGTTAAGTCCGGAGGTCTTTCGGCAAAAATTTGTCCAACACCAGAAAAAATCCGATAGCACCTGGAAGGACTTCACTTTTGAAATTACGAATTATCTAGATGAGTGGCTGATTGGCTTAGAAATAAATACATTTCAAGATCTTAAAGATCTAATTGTGGTAGATCAATTAAAAAAACGCGCCAATGCTAGTATGAAAGATCATTTTTTAGATAATTGGGCAAACCTTAAATCAGCTACTCAAATAGCAGAACTCTTTGATAATTATGAAGACGTCCGAAAGGTAAATTCGAAACTCATGGATAGGTTGGGCAGGAATGATAAAATTTTGACATACTCAGGGGTCAAGGAAAAAAAATAGATTTGGGAAAACTTTCCCCAGATTAGGAGCTTCTGTTCCGGAGAGTACTAGAGAGAGAACTTTTGAAAAACGCGTGATACAGAGATGTTATCATTGCAATATGCCCGGACATATAAAAGCCGTTTGCCCTAAATTAATAAAAAACAAAACGACGGAAACTCTCAATAATATTGAAGGAAATGAAAACCCGGATTTTCTTAATTCGTATATAACAAAGGGCTCGGTGAATGGTCACGAGATAGACATTCTTAGAGATACGGGAGCGACAATAGATTTAGTATGTGCAAAATACCTTAATCCTTCTTCTTTCACTGGTGAAAATGTTTGGGTAAAAACACCGTTAAGCACAGAATTGGTTTGTTTACCTTTGGCGGTCGTGGAAATTTCTGGAAATTTCGGAACGGTGCAAACTAAGGCAGCGGTTTGTGGAAATCACTTAAACCAACACGGTCGATATTTGCTTGGAAATAAAACGGCCGAGCTAATAGATGGAAATTTAGGCTATAATTTTCTGCCAGTCGAAATAATGAATGCTGTCCAGACGAGGTCTCGTGAGTGAGTTAGTGAGTTAATATTAACGTCGCACTGTTCAGCTACACGAGGGCTTTTGGCGACGGACCACGTAATTTTGAACCATGGTCAAGTGACGTGGACGACACCTGAGCTGGCACCCCCCTCTCCTAACTACCACACCACACCAACGGGAGGACGTTTCAGCTCTCGACAGATTTAACGTGCATCGCTGCCCTACACGGCGGGTCTTTAGTAGTACTGGGCTCGAACCCGTGACAAAGCAAGCGATGGTCCGATACCTATACCACTCGGCTACCGCGGCCCCAGACGAGGTCTCAAGTCAAAGCGGTTAGAGAAGAAAGGGGGGTAGATAGTGGTGAGGCTAAGAAAGGGGAAGATGAGGCTATAATTGTTTCTTTGGATGCAGAGGACGAAATTTTAATACCTGCACTCCAGGAATATGTTCCGGAATTAGCGCTGCTCAGGGTTACGCGAGAAAATTTAATCAATGCTCAAAAAAAAAATAGCGAGGAGATTAAATCCTTATACGAACAGGCAGCCAATCAAGTGCAGGTTACGAATCAGGTTTATTCGCTAGAGAAGGAATTATTGGTCAAAAATCGCGAAGATAAGTTAGGTAACGTGGTGAAGTTAATAGTAGTGCCGGAAGGGTTGCGCGACCCCATTAAATCCTTGTGTCATGAGGGAACATCTGCACACCTGGGAATTACGAAATCCAAAGACAAATTAAACCGATATTTTTACTGGCCGAATTACTATAGAGATATGGAATTGTAAAAACTTGCGATCAGTGTCAGAGGGCTGGGAAGCCCAATGATAAAAAGAAAGCTCCACTAAAATTGTGATCCCTGTTATTCAGGAGGTTTTTACTAAACTAAAAATTGATGCATGTGGGCCTCTCCCGATCACATCTAAAGGGAATCGATATCTTATCACGGCCATTTGCATGTCATCAAAATTCCCTGAAGCTATTCCTGTGTCTGATATTAGTTCCGTTAGTGTCACAGATGCGCTGTTAAACATCTTTAGTCGGATGGGGTTTCCCCGTGAAATACAATGTGACTAGGGTACTTCTTTTACTAGTGCTCTGACTACCGAGTTTTTTGAAAGATTCGGAATACTTGTCAGGCATAGTTCTGTGTATCATCCACAGAGTAACCCTGTTAAGCGATTTCATCGAACGTTGAAACGACTCTTACGTGTCTTATGTTTAGATGCAGGCTCCGAATGGGACAAACATCTTCCGTCAATCCTTTGGCGTTGCGGACTGTATCTCACGAAAGTACAGGGTTCGTCAGAGTTGGTGTATGGGAAAAATTTGCGAACCCCAGAGACGTTAGTAATGGAACATTGGATGGAACCGGAAGAAGAAATTGATTTCATCACTGAATATATGTTTAAGTTAATAAATAGATTAAAAAGATGTCAAGAAGTAGCTATAAACAAAATGGAGGAAATGCAAGTTAAGCGGAAAACTTGGTATGATAAAAACGCAGTAAAAAGTGAATTTAAGGATGGGGAATTAGTCCTAGTGTTAGCTACATCCAGAGCAAATAAATTAGCAGTGCAGTGGATAGGTCCTGGGACAATTTTAAATAAAATTTCGAAACGAACTATTTAGTCGAAATCCCCGGCAGACGCGAAACATCTCAAATCTATCACATAAATATGCTAAAACCATATTACAAAAGGCCAGAACACGTTAACGTAATTATTAATGATGAAACGCAAAACTCTCTCGCAGACCAGGAATTAGAAATTCCGTACTTAGAAAACAATTCTCTCGTTTATGATTTCGAGGACGTAATCCAGGCTAGCGAGTTGAACAAATACCTTCACGACAAACAAATGGATCGACTACGCGAATTATTAAATAAATACTCTAAATGTTTTTCAAACAATCCCGGTTTAACTAATCTGGTTGAACACGAAATCCAGTTAGTTAGCGATGCACAGCGAAGTCCTATCGAATGTCGCACCGACAAAATGAAATCTTAAAAAACGAAATTAACCGAATGTTAAAATTAGGAATCATTGAGGTAGGAGAATCGGATTACATGTCCCCTATGATTTTAGTTGAGGTAGCTGGGAAAGAACCTCGTCCATCTATTGATTACAGGAAATTAAACGGGATCGTTAGAACGGAATATTTTCCTATTCCGAATATCGAAGAACGCGTAGAAAAAGTATCGGCGGCTAAATTTATTACCGTCTTAGACCTATCTAAGGGATATTGGCAAATACCTTTGAGTAAAACTGCACAGCGATACGCAGCCTTCTGTACTAGATTGGTACATACAGACCCCTAAGGATGAGTTTCGGATTAAAGAATGCTCTATATTTCTTTAGTAAACTCATGGCTGAATTACTTAACGGACTAGGATTTCGTTGTCCCGTATCTAGACGATATCGCAATTTTCTCAGATACCTGGGAGTCGCACCTTAAACATGTAGAAACGGTTCTGCAGAGAATAAAGAGAGCTATGTTAACTATAAAACGTTCAAAGTGTAAGTTTGCGCAACAAAATGTCAAATTTTTGGGTCACATTGTGGGTCAGGGTTTTCGCACCCCTTCCGAGGTCAAAGTTCAGGCTGTTCTTGAGTTCCCTACCCCTCGCACGAAAACCCAACAAATACGTGCATTCTTAGGTCTAGCGGGTTATTACCAAAAATATATCAATCTGTTCTCGGTAATCGCTGCTCCGTTGACGGACGTGTTGAAGGGATAGAGCAAAGAAGGGAGAAATTACGTGGACGACCGAGTGTGAAAACGCATTTCGAGAACTAAAAGGGAAACTAATTGATAAGCCCGCCTTGTACGCGCCAAATTTTGAACGAGAATTCATTGTTCAAACGGACGCTTCAAACGCAGGTATGGGAGCAGTTTTAACCCAATTAAATGAACAAGGTGAAGAGCATCCAATCCTTTACCTGAGTAAGAAATTTTCAGAGGTAGAGAAGCGTTATTGTACGACGGAGAAGGAATGTGCTAGTATTGTTTTCGCAATTAAAGGGTTACATTATTACTTAGATAGAAATTCCTTTTTTTAGTTATGACCGATCACAACCCGTTGGTGTGGTTGAATAGAAACGTTAGTTCTAACCCTAGATTGATGCGATGGGCTTTGGCTTTGCAACCATATAATTTTAGAATTGTACATCGGTTGGGTAAAAGTCACAAAAATGCAGATAGTCTCAGCAGATCGGTGATAGATAATTGGGAATTGTTAACTATGTTCTCTTGCTCATGAATAATAATTGTTGCTTATAATATTTTTTTAGTTAAAGGTTAATAATTGAATTAATTGTATTTATTTACTAGTACTGTATATCATATCGAATGGAGATGCGTGTCAAAAGATAAAGCCATGAAAAAAGCAAATGTATTAATATGCTTAATTTTGTGTATAGGGTTTTAAAATATACATGAGTATTTAGTTTATGCAAGAGGCATATTGTGAAAAATATTTTGTGTGTAAGGTTGTACACTTCGCATATCATATCAACACACACATGTCGTTAGTATAATTTTCATTAAGTATTGTGTCGAAGAATATTTTATGTGTAAGGTCTTACACTAGCATTTGATGTAACATGTTGTTAGTATAATTGATAATAGGCATTGTGATAGGAGTGCTTGTATTTTTATTTAATGTTATAGTATGTTTTCTTATATTGCTATTGATCATTTTCGTAATATGGATTTGTGTAAGTTCCCTAGCAAGAACACTCACTCACTAGAAATAAGTAATTCCAAATTTAGTTCAGCGTTTTCTTTAGTAGTTAAAATTGCAGCTCAGAAATATAGTGGTGCTTGATGAAGGGATGTGTTGGTAATCTGTCAGTTGTCTCATCGTCATTCCATTAAACTTTCCTCAACGGAAAAATTCTGTAAGAGAGGGCAAGAGCTGTAACGTCGCTTCTTCGAACATCAACAGCGGTCGGCATCTTTATTGGACCCGACACCCACACGTGCATCTTGCAGCTGCAGCGCAACCCCTTTTTGACCCCCGAGGAATCGAACACCGTCAACCGGAAGATGAGAAATGCTTTGAACTTACATGGGAGCAGTAGTCAACGGTTCCTTCTCTCACAAAAATATTGGACTCTAACAATCTTTAATTAAGTTTAATAACTTTAATATATCATTCAATAAATAATATTCAATAGTTGTGACGTAAATAAATTCCATATTTAAATTAACCAAGAATATATATACGCTACCGTTATTCTTTCAAACGTTACAATATATGCATTTTAAAACAGAACAAATTATTACATTTAAAAATTAAGAAATAAATATTTTTAACATTTAAAAAGTTATTTCAAATTCACATTTTCTTACAACAAATTAAATTATAACAGAAATCTTCTATACAGTTATCAGCAATTCATTTACCAAACATATTAATTCCATAAAACAAAAATTGGAGAAAGTAATAAAATAATGTACATTTTAAGAAATTTCTCTCAAAATATGAATTTAGAAAATCACATATAGCTTTAATGAAACAAAATTACAAAATAATTAAGATCAAAAATTCACATAGAGTAACAATTACTATTATTACATGTTTCATGATTATGAGAATGAATTAATTTGGTTTATGAGTGGATTATTTAATTGTATATAAAACCGAGAAAATTACATAATAAAAATAATTAACTTGCAGGCTTAAGTATGAATATTTAAAATAACTATACTTACAATCTTCGAATTTCATTCTAGACGGCAGCAAGGACAATAATTAAAAAGGAAGTAGGTACAGTAGAACTTTTACATAATACGGGTTCACAAAAGATGAATTTGTGTAACAAGAGGGGAAAATTGTGATTATGTTGGTATTACATGACAAAAGGGGCTTGAATAATACAGTAAAAGATTGAGATAGATATTGCAATTTTATGTTTTTTAGTTCTAATTATAAATATAACTTTTAGCTGGTAACAGTATACATCATTGTGATTCTCATATTTCAAGGAAACCCTATTTTTAGAGGAGATTGTCTCATTTTGTTTCTGATTGTGATGCATTTTAAACATGTCTCAAAAATGTTTTAATATATAATTTTTTTCATTCAACTTAAATTTGAGAAGGGGAAGAAAGGTTTAAGAAAATAAATCTTTGCAACATTAAACCCAATTTCATTAAGAGGAGGTACAAATTTGTTATCTCTGTTACATACATACTATCGACTAAGCTACATTTTAAGTCAAGTATTTGTATAATCTAAGACAGGGGTGGGCAGACTTTTCCAGGGTACGGGCTACTTCAAATTTTTTCAAGGTGTTGCGGTCCACCCAGGGGCGTAGGTGTAGTGAGCTAAAAGAAAATATACAATACAGTGGGATCTCCATTTTACGAACCTCTATTTTCAAAATTTCTCTATTTAGCGAGCTTTTTCCTGGAACCAAGAACATTTTATGATTTTCTTTGTAAAATAACCTCCAAATAGCGAGGAGGGTTTTCTATTCAACGAAGTTTTCTCTCATGATACGATTTTTTTTCGTATTTTTTAAAATACCATATTTACTCGAATCTATATATATATAAGCCGCACTTTTTTCCAAATGTTAATGCTACTGAAAATCGGATGCGGCTTAGATTCGAAGGGGGGATTTTGGATGGAGTATTTAGAGCAATTATACAGCGCATTTATTTATAATACTGATAAAGTAACTAATTATTCACTCCTTATTAGTTTTCCTTTTTAATTTCATAAAATTGGATATCGAAAAAACATTTTAGAATATTTTTCAATTTTCACAAGAATCGATGGTGGCTTAAGTTTGAATAAACATGGTATTTCTAGACCTTCGTATGATTATTAGATATTAGTGAAGGCAGTCACCCCAAAATGTCTTGGCGGTCCACCGGTCGATCGCGATCGACTAAATGCCCATCCCGGATCTAAGAGAATCATACTACATAAATTTATGTAACATGAAATGCATCTTTGTTAAAGGGAGGTATATTGTAAAACATAACAATATACAGATATTATAACATAAAACATATTTTAATTCAGAGAATAAAAATTAGACTAATGGTGGCATTTTTAAAAGCTATTTTAAGCACCTGTAATAAACTCTCACAAATATTAAAGTACATAGAATATTAAAAAATATAATCTAAATTTGTTCTAAAAATTTTTTAAATTTTAAAAAGTGCACTTTTTAAAATATACATTAAATGAACAATGAAAACTTTATTTGCGACTTAACTGTTTCTAGTATTCCATTTTAGATAAAATGATCCATTTACAGTCTAAATCTAAATACTAACTTTGTAAAATTTGGGATAAAAAAATCAAGAAAGAAATTAATGTATATGTCGCAGGAAAATGATGAAATTAGTAATCTCATCAAATCCCTAAGGGAGATGATCACTTGACGGTAGATGTTAAAATAACGTCTCTTCAAGGTCATTTCCCTCATACAAGTAAAGAATTTGAACGAATCCATGAGCTGTTTTAGTGAAATGATGAAATCATATTGTCAAGAGTTTAAAAATGTTTATTTAACAAATATGATGCATTACTAAACGTAGAAATAAGTAATACAACAATAGTCAATGAAATACAAATTATTTATTCGAAACTAATTAACAAATAATTGGAAAATTAGACTGGTAATCAATCCTTATGTTAAACTTATGGTGTGTGCCATTTTTTTAAAGATATGGGGTTGATATTTAGGGGATCGATAGTATTTCTTCTATGGTTAGGAAGTACAAGGACTCGACCCCCCATGTGGCTCCCCCCCCAAAGCATTTTGCCAATGCAAATCCTGACTAGTTTATTTCATCATTTCACTGAAACAGTTCAGGGATTTGATCAAATCACTTACATTCCTCAGGGAAATGACCTTGAAGAGACGTTATTTTAATATCTCCCATAAATTGATCATCTCCTTAAGGCAGTGCTTCTCAAACTGTGGGGCGCGCCCCCCTGGGGGGCCGCGATAACCTTACGAGGGGGGCGCGAGCATATCGAAAATAAAAGATTTAAAAAATAATTAGTTTACTGGAATGAATTAAAACAAAATACTTTCAGACATAATAAAAGATGCACTTTTACTCTGATATAATTTATAGGCGATATTAAGCCATCAAAAATAAAAACTTCTTCAATACCTAATTAGCTATCTTTGATCCTATAACCAAATAAAAACTTTTATTTGATTTGCTGTCATCCCGTGATGAGAGATTTTTTTTATTACGCTTTTTTTTAACCTAACATACTACTCTTTCAGAGAAAAACCAGATCCCGGACGCAGAGTCGAAAAACTTTAGGAACATAAAAAATTCATCACTGTCATTATTTTTGAAATACTGCACATTATAGCTGTATTCTGTTTGACCTTCTAAGTTATTGGTACAGTTAGTTATGACCCCTCTCTTACGTGTTCTCTGTTGCGCTTTTTTTCATGCAAAAGAGTTTTATGATATTTGGAAAACCACGGAGAGCATACACACACACACACAAGCACATGAAGGATTACTTGGCCAAGACATATTTTTATAAATATTCTCAATGTATAAAGCATAACGAAAAACGTTTCACACAATTTTTTAGCAGTAACATACATATTATCATAATGAATATACTTTTTACCCGGAAGTGGTCGCGCGGGACACACAGATTACGAAATCGTTAATTCTGGCAAAACTGTTTATTTATTACCAAAGAAAAATTGAAAAGTCCTTGAAAGTAGGTAAGTAAACTTTCTCTTAGCTAAATTATTCACTGGAATCATGGTTTGTATCGTGTACAATAAAATAATTATAAAAAAAAAAAAAAAAAGGATTGGGGTGACTCAATGACCCCGACCGTACCGAGTGCGCGCCTGCTCCCGGGTTAAAACATGTTGAAGTCTTTTCACTTTAAATATTAAAAATAATACAATTATTCTTCATCGATATTTTATATTATTGATCATTATTTAACATCAGTGGCGCACACAAGGGGGGGGGGGTCCGGACCCCCAAAGCCCTTGATTTTTTTCCGATTGATTATAATTCTAAGTTTATAGTACGCAAAATTTAGTTAAGTATTTGTTATTAATGATTAATTTTATAAGTTAATGCTAATTATTTATTCAAGAATTAGTTTTTTACTGTGTTTTGTTCCCGAAAATCGACAAAATCAAAAGGAACCTGATACAAGATTGGTGAACTTTCGATCCCGGACCCCCTCTTGAAAAATTCCTGTGTGCGCTACTGTTTAACATCAATTATAAATGCTAATTTTGTGAAGCTTAAAATTACAATTCGCTTAAAACTAATTATAATTTGAGCAACGATTTTAAAAAAAAATCATTTTACGTTTTTGTAAACATTGTCGAGCACTTGGCTTTACTCTCCTTACAATACAGCTATTATATGAAGAATGTTTTATTTTCTTATAAATGAACTCGAGCAAAGAGCGGGCACTTCAGCCGGTATACTTTTAATGTATCAGTGCTGCACAGAATATTTTATAACTAATTAATTAATACTAAATTAAGAACAAGTTTAATAAGTATTAATGACGTCCATGAGCTTGTCTTGGAAAGCAAAGTTTTTATAAGGAATGCTTATTATTAGAAATTGACCCTCTGAGTTCTTTTTCTATATTTAGCAGATATCTATATTTTGTCTTCTAAGCAGCTACCGCATTTTGTAATATGTTCAATTTAAAAATTAGAGAAAAGAAAAATAACATAATAATTATCCTATTATTTTATTTATTTTGCTTAAAAGTAGTATACAAAGTTTAATACTTATGTTACTAATTTGTATGGTTTATAATTAAGATCGCCTATTTTAACTTTAGCGTCAAAGTGCATTATTATTGCATTCAGTACATTATTAATGTATAAGGGGGGCGCGAAAAAAATTGTGATCGAAAAGGGGGGCGCCAATATTGAAAGTTTGAGAAGCACTGCCTTAAGGATTTGATGAAATTCCTAATTTTGCCATTTCCATGTGACATATATAAGTTTAAGAGAAAAACACATGTACACCCAAACCAATAATAAAAATGAATATTTATTAATGTTGCAATCTAAAGCAACACTAGAGCTATTGGCAACAGATCTCATAATTTTGAGCTGCAGTTGTTCACTGAGGACAACACCTGAGTTAGCATTAAATTCTTCTAACTTTCCCCCACACCAACATGAGAACATGACAGATTTAACATTCATCTCTTTGAGGATGTCGTTATATTTTCTGACTCCATTTCTACAATACAAGTTGTAACATCTCTGTATTTTTCTGACTCTATTCAAATTTAAAATTGCATAGAGAATCTTGGAATGCTTTTGACCTTAAAAGGAACATCTTACAATGAGTTCCCTCTCATTGTGATATCTACGGAAAAATAGAGCTGATTTTCTCGCTAAAAAAGGGCGCTGGTATTTTTCAGTGCTTTCCGAGAGGAATCCTGTATTCTATAAACAGAATTATTAAAAATAGGGCGAAAAAGATGTATGAAGCTTTTTTATATGACCAAATTTGTGATAAGTCTTGGAGGGAGATGCTAAATAAGATCCCAGATTACCTGGTACGGAATGTGGTTGATGCCTTCAGGCTGGAAACTGGGCATGACTGCCTTGCGGGTCACCTACATAGACTAAAGACTTACCCCTCCTCAAACAGTGTTTTTTTTTTGTGTGCAGAAAGAATTCCCAAGTGAATGCTGAGTACATGGAGATTTTTCCTGTCTCTGGAAACATGTACGACAGATGTGAGTGAATATTAACGTCACACTGTTCAGCTACACTAGGGCTTTTGGCGACGGACCATGTGATTTTGAACTATGGTCAAGTGACGTGGACGACACTTGAGCTGGCACCCCCTCCTAACTACCCCACCAACGGGAGGACGTTTCAGCTCTCGACAGATTTAACGTGCATCGCTGCCTACACGGCGGGTCTCGAACTTTAGTGGTACTGGGGGCTGCCACAGCCCTCATGTATGATAGATACTGGAGGGCCAGAGATAAGTTACAAGCTCTGCAATCTGACTGACTTTCTGATTGTGCTTATGCTTCTCTTTCTCTTCTGTTTTTTTTTATTATTATTCTTTGTTTTTTTTTTTTGTTGTTGTTGTTTAATTTGTTGTTACCCGATGTGTGTTTGAGCAGAAGTTTTCACAACAGAAAATGGTGTATTCATTAAATGTTCTGCTAGAAATTAAAAAAAACATTCATCAGACCCTCCACATGATGGGTCTTCAGCAGCATTAGGACTCAAATCCACTATTTAACAATGCTAACCACAGGTTCATGGCCATGCCCACTAGGCTACTGAGTTCATAAATCAATAAAAGAGAAAGCAGTTAAAAATATTTTTAACTGAAATACATTTTTTAAAACTAATTTGATAAGATTTTTTTGTTATTCATTAACATTTTGATATTAACAAATAGACTTCAGAATGCAGGATTAAAAATTAAATGGCATGCATGCCAAAATTGGCACACCAAAAATTTCTTCAACATGTTAAAAATTCAAAATCCCAGTATATATATATTTGTTAATAAGGATAGAAATTTTAGTTTTTCAATTAAGTTCTCTACCAATTTTAGTAACAAATATTGATGAAAAAGTATAACAGATGGCGCCACGTAGCAAACTAGCAAAAATTTCACTTGGGAGTTGTCAGATAAATGTCTTTCCATACTTGAACATGAGTGTAGCTTAAGTAGTAAAAATTTGTGTTTACATTTAAATATATAAAAAATTTTATATTCACAGAATTCAAATTACAGCAATAAAACATGAGAAGGTGAAGGATATATAGAGCTTTGTAAATACTTGAATTGTTGGTTGTGACTTAGTTAAACATGGAGATAAAATGTCATTGTAATCTGTTTTAAAATTAATGTACATGGAACCTGATCTATTAAGCAACATTTGGAAACTTGCCATACAGAAATATATATATATAGAGAGAGAGAGAGAGATAGATAAATGAAAAAAAAAAAAACATAGTTTCTCAATCATTGAGAAGTGGGTAAAATAAAAATGAAATTTATCATCAAAATTTGTAGAAACCAAAAAAAAAAAAAAAATCAGAAGTTAGTTTTGAAATTGATCAAACACTAGCTAAATCATCAGAAACACTTTTACATGAAGAGTTTATTATAAAAATTTTGTTAAAAACTGCTCTTTGTTTCAAGATTTCAATAATAAAAAAGATTTTGAAATAACTTAAGAATTACAAGAAAATAGAAAAAATATTAAAAACAGGATTTAAAATTAGTGCCAATATTCTTGACCAACTTTACAATGATATTAATATATATATAACTAATTATATCTCAATTTGACTTGATGAAACAAATGATATAAAGTCAACTGTTAGAGGTTGGCAATTATCACACCTTTTCAAAAGGAGAATAAAATGTACAAGGAACTTTTAAAATTAGGCAATATATCAGAAAGTACACAAAAGATGTAGATGGTTATAAAGATGTAACCAATGAATTGAATATACTTGAAATGTATTTTTTAAAAACTATTTCAATGAGGTTGATTCACAGACATTGAGATGCCTAGTCGAAATCAGGTGACGAGGATAGAAACATTTTCTTACGTTTTGAATTAGTGGGTAAATTTCGTATGCTTGATATGTTTACTTCTTGTGTGTGAAGCATATTTCTGAAATTTTATTTATTTTTATTATATTTTTGAATTATCCTTGTTTAACAATTAGGTATGATGTATTTTTTGTAACTTTTTAGCATAATTTTTGTTTCAGTTTAGTACATTTGTCATTAGGTGTTAGTTTGCGAAGCCGGTAGCTTCTTGCAGTGTTTGTTTATATATTTATTAATAGTTCTAGATTATTTTTTTAGCATCCTAATAAGTCCTTTGTTTTCATGTAGTTTATTATGTTTATTTATGCACGAAAATTATTTACAGTATAGAATTGAGACCATTGAATTTGGAAAAACTTCTCATATGTGTACAATTACTTATTGGTACATATAGTGTATCACTCCTCATAAATTCATAAAAGTGTAATTTATAAGAAACATGCAGATATGAAATGGTCCCATTTTGAAATGTTAATGTTTATACCGTTCATTCTCTGATTCCCTTAGTAAATACCAGCTACAAATATTTAATGTTTTTAGAAATACTATCTCTATAATTTCTCATAGAAGAGTATGGAACATTCAGAAACAGAAAATGCAAGTAAATATAATTTTGGAAATGAATTTATAATAAGATTTGTCAATGACATAGATATATTTTTGTTTATTTAAAAAAATTTCATACCTATGTCTAATGTTTAACAAGAGATTTATACTTTTTGAGGGCAGAGTGTATAAAATAATAGTTGGTTAATAATGAAAGTCTTTGATTAAAATAATTAGGAATTCTTCTGTGATGGAAATGAAATTGTTTTTAACATCATTTAAAGGTTTGGGATATCTGAAATAATCTCATTATAAACAAACATTTGATATGTTTTATAGTTTGACTTCCTTTGTAATTATTACCCTTCAAAAGGTCTGAATTTTTTTTAGAAATGCCTGTCTCCAACATTCAGAAAGAAATGAACTTGACTTTTTAAAAATAAATTAAGAAACATGCTTAAAGAAATAGGCTTTTTTTTTTTTTAACAAAATTATTTTAAAGTAGAACAAATTAAATTGTTTTCATAAAAATTTCTCATATAATGAAGCAGAAAATTCTTATCGGACAGTTTTATTCAATAAAAATACTCATTTTAATATACATTATTTATTGACACTTAATTTTAACATTACATGAATACCCTATAAGTAAATAAAGCAGACTCCATGAATGTAACACTATACTATAAGGACAAATAGAGGATCTAACTGACTAACTAACCAGATTAAATGAAATATCCTAAGAATTTTAAAATTTCAGATCTTAAATCTATACAATCAACTTTCTGAATTTATATAAAACAAATTAGAATACTTAAATCATGCAACTTATAGAAAGAAGTTTCGAATAAAATAAACAAATAGACATATAAAATGGCAATGTAACTATTTTTTGTAAAATATCTCGATACAATTTTTTCTCATGTCCAATACAATTTCAAGTACAATAAACCTTTGTATAACATTTGTTTATCATACCTGTAAAATTACATATTAAATAATAAAGCTTATTATATTTATTTTTAAACCACCCTAATTTCCTTACTTTAATTTTTATTTTTATTAATAAATCTTTACATTGAATATACTACATCAAAATAAAATTGACAAAGGATTTTCTTTCTTTTTTTTTTTTTTTTTTTTTGAATTTCACACTAATTACAAAATTCCTACAATATGTTCCTTTAAAATATACGAAGCATTATCTTCTGTTTTCATGGGAACATTTGATTTTTTTACACTGAACATACCAACACTTAATGCATACCTATTTCTACCAGTTATTGTATGTATAGTGTGAAATATACTTCAGTTCATACAAACTTAAACTTATTTAGATTAATGTATTGACATGTTATTTTGTTATCACTCATTATGCATCTAAAGTATCCTTTTATACATAATTATATTTATACTAAAAAAATTGAAAATGAAACAGCATTAAGAAAATAGATTCAGAATTCTTGCTCTAAAGTTTGAAAATATATCAACTTCAAATATAAAATTAATTTCTTCAAAGTTTGTCTAAGAAATGCTAAATCAGTACTCATACCATTCCAAAATTTGGAATGTACATATTAAACTGCCAATTAATTTCAATCAAAAAGACATCCGAATTTAAAAAAAAATTACATCACTACAATTACTGTGTTCAAACATGAACAGTTTCCACTATTGGTTGTATATTGTAGCATTTGGAGGCTTTATGATTTGAAGAAATTAGTCAATATTATAATATACAAGTGCTCCAAATTTGCCCTCTCAATACATGTCACACAAAAATATCTGATTTTGGACAATTAACCCATTAAAATAATTTTGAAATTTTTCTGAAATTACCTTTTTTTTTTTTACTGAATTTTGCATTAATGTAGATTATTCTGAACAGCAATTTTTTAAGTTATTCCTTTAAGGGTAAATAGAGAATTGGAAAAGGTTATATTAAAATTTCGAATATTTCTATTGCTTTTAGAAAGTAAATATCCAACAGAATCAAATGTCTATATGCAAAATCATATTTGGTTTCATGATCTTAATTACTGATAAATATCATAGAACTGATCTAAGTACACTTCTTGGGTCAATATTTGTAAATAACTCAATACAACAAATTTATTCCGGACTTAAATTTATAAGCAGGATAGTATCAATACAGATGAACCTTTTAGACTTTAATACTTATGTAAAAATTAAAATCCAGAGTATTCTTATGCTTAATACATTTCAGCTGGGGTTGTATAGATTTCTTCAATAAACTGTGTTATACTTCAATAATATGTGTATAGTCTATATGTGAAACTTATCATCAAAATTAATGAATTTTACATTTTGATAACCCTTGTGCAAATACCAATAAATGTCATCCATAGTAAAAAAAATTGTACATCTGTGTGACAAATTTATACCAGTCAAATTCTGAAAAACAGATGTTGTGTTAAGATATCCCTATACTACATAATAAATAGATGCACCACACAAATATTTTATAATTTTTATTTTTTTGTGTAAAAGAATTATGAATTCAAAAAATGACATTATTTTGACCATGCAGGAGAGAACAGGACTTTTATATTCAATATATATACACACAAATTTATCTTCCATAATATACACAGTTTAATTAAAAATTTTTAATGTCTTTAATTTTTTACCACATCAGAATGAAATTCTCGATAAATAATATCTTTTTACTAAAATAGTTCTGCGAATAAAGGTTTTAAAAATGTTGCATAATATTTTTACTTCTAACTTTACAAAAGGTAAATGGTAATTTGCATTTCTAAAGTTTGAAAATGTTTTTTAATTTATCTTCAAGTATAAACAATAATGAACCTGTAGTAAATTAAGATATTTTTTTCATTTCTGTAGTGAATGCTTTTCGAAATTTGTTTCCCAAAAGAATAAAATTATATAGTAATAATGTCTCTCTCTATATATATAATACATTATATATATACATATTTGTCTATATATATATAATACATTATATATATACATATTTGTCTATATATATATATAATACATTATATATAGAGAGAGAGACAAAAACTTGTTTTAATATATGACATGTAGGGTTACATATCAGATTCTTGTGTGTTTTTATTTTAGATAATTTAATACAGAAATATCTATTAACTACTCTGAAGATGAGTAAAATAATTAAAATTTAAGTTAACTAAATATATTTTATATTTTTATGTATGTGTGTGTTCTCTATATAATTTTAAAATAAACAAAAAATATTTACATTCCTGTAGATATCTATCCAAATTCCTTTTAGCAGAAGTTTCTTTTGTGAACACAAAAATAGTATAGGAATGGAGCTGGCGACGATTTCTAAAAATGTTTGGTATTGAAAACCAGATTATTCAAAGTGGTCAGAGCATAATAAGTGAGGAGATGGTTTAAAATCCTTATGCTTCATCACGTTAACTAAACACTCGAATTTTTTTAATGGGATATTAAAAACAGATTTTTTTCCTATACAATTATCTGATCTTTTACTGTAATCGAGTTATAATGTAAAAGAGCAAGAGCAAAATAGTACACAAAAGAAGTGTTAGGTTAGAGTTAAGCGGGAAACAAACCAAAACATATTCACGTGCTCTCCTCATCACGTGATCATGACGTCACATGAATCATCCTCATTACAATAGATAAAGCTCCATATGTTACAACCAAAAACAAGTCTTTGTTAAATTATTTCAAAATGAAGTTGGGCATCATATGATACACATTTTTCACCAGCGAATGTGATGTCAAAATATGCAGCTAGCAATTTCAAATGTATTATACATAACAGGAACAGTTAATCAAATCAAATTTATAATGCACATGATATGCATAAAAGACAACATTTTACGTGATGTTGATTATAAATATGATGCTCTTTTAATGAGAAGTAACATATGTTGGGGGTAAGTTAAATAACATCATTATAAAGGTTTGTGAATTGCCTGTTATACATAAAGCTTGTTTTAAATAGTTGAAACAGGGATTATATTGAAGAACTGTATAATACAGAATGGTTCACAAAAATATTCCTTTTTGGATATTGCATGTGTTTAAATGATCTTACAAGGGGGGGGGGCACGACTAAGGAAATTCATTTGGGGACGAGACTTTGTGTAACAGTAGTACTGCTATAGGGTATTCAAACCCCAATGTAATTCCGTCAAATGGCCAGTCAATTTCGAGAAAACAGCATTCGAAACTCATACTAAGCTGATATACAAGTTATTTTCTCCCTGATACAACATTGCCGTAGCGTGATCATCAGCGTATTGGACTACTACTCAATGGACTGGGGTTCTATTCCCGCGAGCGCCAACTTCGTTTTTTTTCTCTCCAATTTATTTTATTATTTATTTTCAGAATTAAATGATTTTATTTTTTAAAAGAGATTCGTTGATTTTTAAATGATATTCTATAATTATAGTAACTATTTCACTTTTTTAAAACACAAAAACAACTAATATATGGTATAACTACAATTACTTCTGTCATTAAAATCTAATTAACTGTATTTTTAAAAGTATTCCATATACCTAAATGGCCATAAAATTTTACAGTAAAATCCTAGGAGAGCCCACACCCTTGGCGACAAACCGAAGAAAGCGCCAAGCCAGAACAAGATGGCGCCAGGCAAAGGCAGCAAAGGAATATAGCGGGAAAAGGTGGATGCGTAATGAAAATATATGTAAACAATACAGAAATTAAACATTTAAGATAAAAAATATAAAAACAGCACTTACTTTCTTACTGCTGATCTTTTCCAAGTGGAGGGTACAGCGTAACAACAGATTTTAAAAAGCTTTAAAGGTCTCATCGCTAAGCGAATGATCGTGTGAGCGCCACTTATTTATTCTGCGAGGTAATGGTCAAACATACATTCGGCGTGGCTGGTACAATTTCGAAGAAAGCGTTTTATTGCCGACCATGTTACATCATGCCGATCATTACATTCAGGACATTCATAACGAAGCAATCTATCCTTCCTTCATACACCATTCTCTCTCAATCAATTCTTTCTTACCTTTCGCATTCAACAAAGTAAAAATTTCTAAAGTATATTCCCACACACATGCAGCCAGCCCGGAGCCCAACAACAAAATGAAATTCGAAATGCGCACCCACAATATACGAAAATGCTAGAAATAGTTAGGGTTGCCACATGCAGTGTTTAAAAAAAAAAGTAGGGTTACCAAGATGGCACAATTATCGCCAACCAAAGTAATTCGCGCCAAGGATGCGGGCTCTCCTAGGAGTGAACCAATTTTACTTCCGTTCTTAACAAAATGATTTTGCTCAAGAGAGAGGCAGCTGTTTTTAAAGAGCAGATGTTATTATTTAAGAACAAAAAATTCTTTTAGAAACAAAGAATGCTCCAATAAAAGGAGAAATCATTAGGATAACTGATTTTGATTTACAATACAACTTTGTTAGTTTATTTCTAGATTTTTAAGAGAGTTTGTAGTGTTTCGATAGGTATTATTTTACATAGATCACATATAATACAAATAGTTTGAATATTTTACATTGAAGATGTCTGTGAATAAAGATATTGTTACTGTGCAAGCAGTTGCTGAATCATCTCTGTACAGTGAAAATTCAAAGATGCAGTTAAGTATTTTAAAACCTTACTTAAAAGAAATAATCTGATTACTTCGAAATGCTCAAGTTCCATTTCTCATGAAGCTATGCTGATGGGGGAGGAAATTTAAAATACGCTGTCGACATGTAGGCTGAAAAAAATATGATACACGATGAAGAGCTCATACATGCTAACAAAGTATGTGAAGAAGAATTTTTTGAATCAGTTGAAGTTGTGTGTGTGATTCCTCATCTGACAAGTATGACCCTGAAGAAAAAAAGAGAGACATAGAACATATCCCTTTGGATTATAAAATAAAAGCAGAGTAAACATGGCAAAAAAGCATTCTACTTGGAGTATTAAGTGGAGGATGTGGTCGTTAAAAAAAAAAGACCCTTTACCCAAATGGGAAGAAGATATCATAACAGGAGGAAATAAATTTGGTAAATATGCACTTATTGATTCCTGGACATATGATCGCTTTGTTGAAGAAAGAGAAAATTTTCATAAAATAACTACCGGGAATTTACAGCAGTAGGCTTTATTTCCAGCTGGGCAGTTTAAAGACTTCGAATTTAAAGCTTCCAAACGGTGGGTGAAAAAATTCAAAAAAGAACATAAAATATGTCAACGAAAAATTACAAAATATGTGTCGCAAAAGGAAACAGCAACTTTGGAAGAAATTTTAAAGTCCGCAGAAACTTTTCGGATACAGACATTGCATCCGATGCCTAAATTTGATAAAGACTTCGTCATTAATACTGATCAGACAGGTATGTTGGTAAAAAAAAAATTCAACTTTTTTCAGATTTTAACTCTAAACTTATTCAATTCATCTAATTTGCTCCATTTTCTTTCTTTTCAGGGTGCCAAAACCAATCTACTTTTAATAGACTCTAGCAGACACGGGAAGCAAGACTATATTTGTTAAGCGACGAGACATAAATAAATTAACTCAATACAGCTCAATATGCTCTGACTTTATCAGGGAAACGATTGCTGAAAATATTTGTGTGTCTGCAGGAACCAATGGATAAATTTAACCCAAGAGTCCAAAAAGTGGAGGAATACTCACAAAAATATAATAACATCTTCCAAGTCAGGGAAACTCTCAACAGAGTTATATATTGACTTTCTCCAAAAAAGATTGCTTAAAACCTTACGTGGAAAAAGAAATTTTTCTTCTTGTCAATTCTTGGAGAGGTCAAACAAAACCTGAAATTTATGATGAAGTCTTCCAGGATGATTATAAATTGCCTACTTGTACTCATAAAATTATTCCTCCCAAACGTACTCCAATTGTGCAACCTTGGGACGTTTCTTTTTATAAGCAAGTAAAAAATTTCATTAAGCATTTGCAAATTTCAACATGCTTAATAGAACAAAATCGTGATGTCAATTCACGAGAAGACTGTATTAAAATCCAATCAATTGTCATCGCCAATTTTTGAAAAAATGATTTGATATGCTTGGTATGTGGCAAAACTTTCTGAAGATAGAGAAATTTTCTTAAATGTAAAGGATGTGTGTTTTCCAAATCAACTTCTTAAAAAACATTGTTCATGCGGTAATTCTTCCTTTATTAACTGTGCTAGATGTCAAAAAATTAGTAGTTTTGAATGTTTTTATGATAATTATCACTCAGGTTCTTGTATATAATAAAAAAAAATACGTAAGACACAGTTAACTTTTTACTTATATTTATTTAACTTTATTATTTAATTTATTTTCACTTTTTATTTATAAGTATTATTATCATAACTATTAGTTGTATTGTGTTTTAAAAAAGTAAAATAGTTACTATAATTATATAGAATATCAGTTAAAAATCAATGTGAATCTTTTTTAAAAAATAAAATAAATTGGAGAGAAAAAAAATAAGAACGAAGTTGGCGCTCGCAGGAATAGAACCCCGGTCTATTGGATAGTATACTATGATACACTGACAATCACGCACTGCGATGTTGTATCAGAGAGAAAATAACTTGTATATAAGCTTAGTTTGAATTTCGAATGCTGTTTTTCTCAGAATTGACTGGACATTCGACGGAATTACATTGGGGTTTGAATACCCAGCAGAAGTAATACTGTTACACAAAGTCTTGTACCCAAATGAATTTCCTTAGTCGTGCCCTCTCCTTGTTAGTAAAAAACTCAAATGTCATAGAAAAACAATTGAAGTTATTCTCAGGCTGATAAAAGGGTTTTAATGAAAATTAAAAATTTTTCTCATTTGTAAGAGGTATTTGAAAGTGAAAACTTTATTAATTTTCCAAAACATAAAAATTTTTAGATGAATCAATACTTTTTAAAATTACTAATTGAAAACTCAACAATGAACTTTCTAAAAGGTACTTGCATATTATCCCAGCTGTTTAACATAATTAGATGAAATGGAGCATATGGTTGCCAATTCAGCACTTACAACACATGCGAAATAGGGATTGCCAACTTGGCGAGTTATCTTGAATGTTGGCATTGTTGCAATAATATGTAAGTACCTTCAAAGATTCTCTATTCCATTTTGAATAAAACAGTTTTCAACCAGATTCAAAGAACTCAAAAGAATTGAAAGGTTATTGGAAATTTTAAATTATTCAGACTTATTCAACAAAAAGAAATTTAATAAAAAAAAAAACCTTATTTAATTGGATGGAAATAGAAAATTATAAAATGCAGACCACAGATCCTTAATGTTATCACTGAATATAATAACATAAAAACTTGTAGATATGCGATAACATATTGAAAAATTGAGGCATTATCGAATGTCAAAAAATGTAGCCTGAATAATGTATTGAGAACTCAATCCTAGAAGTGCAGAATAATATACCAGCTGCCTATGGCTACAGCTTAAAAACTAGCAATCGTATTGGTAAATATTTTCATGCCCACTTATTCTCGTAAACAAATAAACAAAGGATTATTCATCTGTGTGTATTAACTTACAGGGTTCACACCTAGGAGAGCCCCCACCCTTGGCGCGAATTACTTTGGTTGGCGATAATTGCGCCGTCATGGTAACCTTGCTTTTAAATACAACATATGGCAACCCTAACGCCTAAATTTTGTGGGCATTTCAAAATTCATTTTGTTGTTGGGCACCGGGTTGAAAATGGCTGCGCTAAAATACACACGTTAAATAAGTTTTGTAGAGTTGTGTTTGCAAAGAGTAATTTGAATGGAGATGCTTAATACGCATTCAAATATAAGAAAGAATTCTATTAAAAGTTAATTAAACGTTTTCCGTAATCACACCAGCCAAAAAGGCATTTGAATATATAACCAATCCAAATATTTGTTACAACCCTTTGGATCATAAGAAAGTAAGTGCTGTTATATTTTTTATCTTAAATGTTAAATTTCTGTATTGTTTAATATATTTTCATTGTGCATCCATCTTATACTGCTATATTTTTACTTTGTCACCGTTTTAAAAATTTCGTTTTCGCTTGGCTTTTTCCGGTTTGGCGCCAAGGGTGGGGGCTCTCCTAGGAGTTTACCACTTACAGTCAATAACATACAAGCCTAATATCAAAACTCTTGGAAGTAAAATGTCGCTAAACCACCAAATAAACCATAAGAATAGTTTACTTCAAATATAAGTACTATTAAAATTAAACAACAAAATATTTAATATATAAAATCAATATTGTACAAGTTTTGTTTATTACTTAATACAAATAAAAACTACCACGTTTTTAAAAAAGGGGGTTACATTTGTTTTTATTGACAAATAAGCTATGCAAGAGCTAGGTATAATTATCAACATAATTGTCATAAAATATTTCTTATCTAATTCAAAGCCACTCAATAAAAACATTACATAAGCATAAAATATATGCTTAATACTATTTTTCAGTTTTATCATGATTTACAGTACAATTATACAATTACTTACAAATTTTTTTTTTTCATAAATATAGACATTTAAAAATAAACCTGAAACTTCAGAAACTCTAATAAAAAAATTTACAATAATCATAACTATTTTTCATCAATTTTTAAGTTGAAAGAAATACTATGATTTTTTAGTAAAATGACAAATTATTTTCTCTAGTATTTTAATTTAAAATCATGTGTAATAAAATAGAATAGTATTAAAAAATTAAAACTCATATACAATAAGATAGAAATGAACGAAATGAATAGTTATTTATTTCAGATTTTCAATAAACAACATGAATTGCTAAAGATCTTTTACAATGTTAATGTTAACAGGCTAAAGTTAAGCTTGTTTTAAGAAATCATCGTAGTAACAAACTGAGTCAACAAATATTACGCAATTGCTGAATTTTGAATTTCAAGTATACACAGACATATTTCGAAAATCTCTTAAAAATTTAGACTAACTGAAAACTAAGTAAATATTTTAAACATAAAATTTACAGGAGAAAGAAAAGCAATTCAGATTAATAAGTTTCGATATCCACGCTATTGCGACACATAAACCGAAAAATTCCTCCATATGATTAATATAACTTCAGCGTTTCGTACGTTAAATTCAGTAGAATATTGGGCAAAATTGGATGTATCTGATATAAGTATTTAATAATATATTATAACATTAAGCAACTATTAATTATAAATACTTACTGTCTATAATCCATAATTACTGTCTGTAATCAAGTAAACGAGATTCAAAAAAGAAGCTGCCATAATTAAACATAATAATTTCTTTAAAAAAAACTTTGGATTAAATAAACAAACTACTATTAATAATATACGATCATGAAAGTTAGCATTGACATAATTATGCAATTAAAAATTACAATGCAATTTATGAAGGGAAACATTAAAGAACAAACCATTAAACACATAAATGAAAACTAGAAAAGACACAGTAAAATCCAAACATACCTGGATGTTGATTTAATTAGAATATTTCCATGTAGATTATATAAATCCTATTAAAGTATATAATTTTGTAAGATAACGGTATATCACAAATTAATACATGGAAATTTCAGACAGTAAAAAGTTTTGAATGAATGTGAAACGATGTTAGAATTCTAACTTTACGAAATCACAACCATGTTTCTGCTCTAAGAGATAGTAATATCCGACACAAAGCGAGAGCAGCCGCATGCTCACATGAAAAGGTTGATTGTTTACTTTTAACACAAGAGAGCTTCTGAATCGAATCTTTATACACTCACGGTTTGTTTTGCTTTCATTCTCCGTGCTCGTGCAACAACAAGCGAAAATTAAAACCTGTTCAGTTCATCACATGATCACATGACTACTTTAGTAGTGTTTAGCTGTTTCATTTAAAATACAAAAGATTACATTGAATATTTACATTTAGAATGTAAAAAATTGATTTAATTCAGATCACAAGATATTCCAAGCAATCATGAAATTAATTTCGAGCGTTATTTATGAAATAATAATGAAGAGAAACTGAATAAAATAGATGGAGGATTTTCTGAAATACTTCTAAAGGGAAACTGGCCTGTGCTTGTGAAACAAATGGGGAAGAGAAAAATATAGTAATTCGATTGCCATCACAAACACACATACCAAAGAGAAAGTGGTTTTAATTTAAAATTTAATATCATTAGGATAGCTTTACCGGCTGAAAACTTCAAAACGCTTTAAGAAATACCAGAAGTTTTCCCACACGACAGTTTTAATTTGTCGGAGGGAAGATTCGATCTGAGTACCTTCCGTTCCGAACGTACGAATGAAGCAAGTACACTAACCATCACGCCAAAACGATCGTCCTCGCGGGATGTTGGTACAAGTTCATATAGATATCACACCGCCATATACCCCCCTGCCAGTGTTTCGGCGAATAGGCGAACGAACGATACCATATTTGTGGCGAGCATGTAAGCAGTTGCGTCACTTTGTGGGTTGCGTCATCGTGCGTGACGGCTTGAGAATTGCGTCATTTGTGTTAGACGGCTTTGAGAAGTAACGGCTTATTTGCGTCAATGTTTGACGGCTTGGTTGCTTTTGCGATGGATAGATGGCGCCACGACTGCGGCGCGCGAAGGGTGCGGATTTATATCACGTCCGGGTCACCAATGTCGGAGGGAAGATTCGATCTGAGTACCTTCCGTTCCGAACGTACGAATGAAGCAAGTACACTAACCATCACGCCAAAACGATCGTCCTCGCGGGATGTTGGTACAAGTTCATATAGATATCACACCGCCACAAATTTATTCCTTAGGAATTCACCCTCCATTTCATGGGGATATGTAAGAATTAATATGAACTAATTAATTTAGTTTAGTGGAAGAAAATAATTATTTGAAAAGTTATTATAATAAAATTTCTGTAATAGTCAGTTTTTTTAAATTTCCATAACTCTTTAATAGGCTTGAGAAATAGCTCATTTTCTGTAAATTTGTTAAAAATGTTCATCAGTAAAGGAAAACAATAACAATTTTTTTAAAAAAATTAAAATTTATGAAGCAGATTTGAGAAACTAGATTTGTTTTGAAAATTTCATCGTTTATAGATATGACATTGCTTTCATGATATTAATCATAGAAACAGACCAACTGATTCTAACTTTTGAAATAATCTACAATTGCATTTTAATTTTACCATGGAATAAAAATGTTACTCAAACTTAAAAAAAATCTCTCAAAGGGTTTAAAGGTTAATAATCTCAGTTTAGGGAGATTTTAGATGGCAAGATTATAAAACATCAGATGCTTTTCTAAAAACATTTCGATGGAAACAATTACATTTGCCAGATACTAAGAAGGAAAAGTGGAAAAACTCGGATATATACAACCAACCCAACGTTTTGCAAGCTTATTTTGAAGTATACATCAATCAATCAAGTGAAGAAATCCTATAGTAATAGCAACGCGATAACAAATTAATAATTATAAATTTCTTTTATACCATTCCGTATCTCAGCATACTTTAAATTTTCATTTCATTAGCTTTTTATGCAGTTGAATCATTGCGTTGATACTTATGTTACGACATTATTCATGATTTCATGACTCCCTATATTTTTCAAGAACTATCAATCGCGTGGGATATTAGGAAGCCTAAATTAGTTTCAAGAAAGATATTATAGAACAACACCAGTGGCATAAAGGAGAACAATAGCCCCCCTCACCCCTTCAAAGTTAGGTTTTTGACCCCAAGTTGGATCTCACAAAAGATTGCAACTTGGTGTCAGACTTTCGGTATCCCGTAATCCGGGTGTACATTACGCCACTGAACAACATTAAAACCAAACAGAAAGACAACTTTCAGAGATTTTTCAAATATTCAGTTCATCAAAGAAGTCTGTGTAAAACTTTAAACTCACCGCAATTCCTCAAAAAATATAAAAGGTTTACTTCGTATTTCTAATCCTGATGATTTTGAGCTCTGGGAATAATATAAAATTGCATCATTGTTTTGAATTTGTATGGGGGTGTATACAAATTTTATGTATGTTGCTTGTATGTGTTTTGTGTTTTCCTATAGAAAATTTGTTGTATTCAGAGTGGTCTGGGAAATAACTCTACATTAGATCATTAAAAAAAAATTAAGTCGTTGGGTTTTCATTAACTAAATATGATTTCTACATAAAATCAGTGCCGGTTTATCCATTGACCGCTCAGGGGCCCGGATAAGCTGGATTTAATCAGATTTACTGGTTATATATATTATATATATATATATATATATATATATATATATATATATATATATATATATATAAATTTCGATCTTTCAGTGCCAAGGAGGCCTGTAGATCTTCTGCACCCAGGGCCCAAAATAAGCTTAAACCAGCACTGCATAAAATAATGCCTCGATAATACCTACTAAAGTAGTAAAAAGATCTCAATTAAAAAAAACACAGAAATCATTTGAAAACAAATTCTGTTGTATAAGTTATTTCTTTGTTTAGCGCAATATTTATATTTTTTAAAAACTTGCAACAGGCCAGAAATTTCCAAAAATGCGAGATTAAGTCCTAAGAACGCAGTATGTTTTTTTAAAAATTTATTTATTTATTATTATTATTTAAAAAGTAAGAAGAACTCTCTTCTTATGCTTCACAAAATGTAACATGAGGCTTGCAGATGTAAATAAAATCACAATCTAAGAAAAAAATTACAAAATTTAAATAAAAAACGAAATTGTGCGCAAGGCAGAAGAATTTCATTACTTTTCACAAAGTTAGAAAGGAAAGAGAGCCCAACTAATGGATAGGTACTTTAAATCCACCTTATATAAATATAGCTTTGGCATTAGGTACTATTGGGCTGCATATTTCAGTTATTTCTGAAATGTGAGTGCCAACAACCAGATTGGATGTGATCTTTATCACCTACTTTGCCCGAAACCTAAACAGGCACCTTTCAAAAATTTCTTGGAGGCCTTTTTTGGGCCCTTTTAACATTCACGAATTTTTGCTTACATATGTTGAGGCTCCTGTAGCTTGCGGGCCACGTATCATTGATGTGGATGATACGGAGGTAGCTACACCCCTGGTGTCTACTTAAAAACATTCTCAATTAGTAAATTGCGACTTATTTCTTACTTAGTGAACTTATAAAGTATTTTTATTTTGTAATAAATGACCGTCTAAATAGTGAATTCTGAATTCCTAATCCAGTATCATTGTTTTTAATAGGGGTCTTCAACCTGTGGCCCACATGCCACAAATGACCCACTGAAGGCACTTTAGTGGCCCCTCATTTGAATTTGAAGCAATTTTAAAAAAAAATTGCCTTGTCTGCTTTTTGTCGTTAAAAACTTTTTTCCCTGTTTTTCTAGATATTTAAAGCATTTCACTGATATTTAAATTTGATATTTTTCACAAAAAATTTCGCTGATATTTTTTACATATCCATTTGATATAAAATTTTATAAGAATTTTTTAATATATAATCATATACATATACATACAAAATGATAAAAATTTTTTATAAACCTAAGATAAAAAAGTTAGGCACACAGTCAAATTCTGGCTGGATTGCTTTAAACAAGTTTTTGCGGCGCCAATTTTAATTTGTCATATATGTACCAAGAGAAAAGGAAAGAGTTCTATACGTAAAATTTAATTATTAAGTCATTAAACAAGAATATATATAATATATATATATATATATATATATATATATATATATATATATATAAAGAAGCGAGTCTTACAGTAGTCGCATATGATGTGTAACGTCTGACATGTTATCATGGTAAATACGCAATTTTAATTTTTTTCCTGAAAAAAATATGAGTCGGGTATGATTAGAAATAATTTTCTATCGAATAATTATATATTTAAAGAAAATTGTATTTAATTAACAAAAGGAGTAAAAAATGCAATATTTTATCAAAAATAATTATTCTTGTTCAATTTGGGGAAGAACGTGGAGACAATAGATTTATAACTAAAATATGACACATATGCTTGTGATTTCAAAGTATTTCATCGTTGGGTGGATGACCTGAGTACCCAGCTCTTTCGAGCTACAATCTTATATCAGTAGGTATTTGAGTGACTGTACATGATTGACTTTTGCCCTTTGTTAAGTTTAAATGCTTTAAAAATAAAATAAAAATACTGAGGATTTTGGGAAAATAAAAATTTAAAATTTTAAAATGCACTAAGATGGAGAAAAGAAGCTTCAGAGTCGGCATAAAGTACAGGTGGACGGAGTTAAACCGGCCAATGGAAATACAGCTAGGAACATGAAAAAGTAGTTGAAAATAAAACAGAAAACAGCTTTTTTAAAAGCTATTAAAATATACTATCAAGAATAAAAATAGTAGAGGAACATTTAAATAAAAAGAGACTAGTCGGAATAATTTTCCAAGGAAAATTAAAGGGTAAAAAGTAAAAATTGAAAAATGGTAGAATCTGGGGATCGAGAGAGAGAGAGAGAGAGAGAGCCCGATGCAAAGCATTGTGAGCGATTGACTCTCACCACTAGAAGGAGGTGAAAATAAGCATTTAAGATGGAGGAAGCGAGATTTTAGAGGAGAAAAATAGTTACATGAAGAGGGGGTCTGAGAGAACATTTCTATAGGTCAGTTGAAATTTGAATCAGTGATATATTTTTCAATATCCAAGATCGAGAGATTACTTGAATTATCAATATTTTGAAGGAAGTTCGTTGAAATCTTTTTAATGAACTAATTGACAGCTAATTAGATTAATTGTCTAATTGACTTGTCTAATTGAGATGTCTAATTTTACTTGCGGTCCTGAGGTCAATTTCAAAGTATTTAAAAACCGTTGAAAAACAGCGTCAATAACAGTACCACTGTTAGCAGTTGAAACATTCTAATTTGTGTTCATTTTGAGCTTGAGTATGTTGAACTCAAGCTCGAAATGAACACAAATTAGAATGTTTCATAACACACACATTCATAAAAGCTATGAGCGGCTCAGCTTTCGGCAAACTGAAGTTAAAGTTAAAATCACCACTCAAAATCAGAGAAGCGAGTGATAATTTTTTTTAAAAGAGCAGAATCCCCTTCGTTACATGGTAAAAGTACAAAATGCAGGAAATCTTTAATTTTTTTTAACCGTTTGATTCGAAGAAATGTATACGATCACCAAAATCACTGTTTGTCCATTTTTAAATAAACATTCTGCCGCACTTATGTCCCCCAATATCATGACTAACGGATTTAGAGTCAAGCGCTCGAGTGCTTGACGGCTACTAGAGTTGGACCCCCAAGCGAAGGTAGCGAAACAACACAGCCACGCACTCTCATTGGTCAAATCAAGTAGCACGCGCTTACGTCACATCCGGTTACACACATCCGTCCCTTTTCACGAAATTACTCCCAACAAATATCCAGCAACCGAGAGGAAAGATGTTACACATCAAAAATCTGGCTATGCATAAAATCTGAGAAATTTTCGAAAAAAAGGTGGACTCAACTTTAACAGGTTTGCAACGTATTTTAATTAGACTTCCATTTAACTTTTTTTGAAACCGATATATACAGAGTGGTCCCAAATTCATGGTACGAACTTTAAGGATAGATACAAGGACATTGTAACAACCTTTCATTGTATTGGTATGTATGGGCGTAAGTGACGCCGTGAGGCTCAAACAGGGGAAATAAAAGAAAAGAGAAATAGAGTTATCGATTGGTTTTGTTGCCGGTAGGGGGCAGTAAATGTCTAACCATCGTTCAACTTGCTGCATCTCAGTAGAGAAAAGCGCCATTCGCAAATGTGCTAACATCTACGATGGGAGATCTTACGTATACCGAAAAAGCGGACGTTCATTACATGAACGGCCGTGCAAATGGTAACGGCAGAGCTGTGCTATGAATGTATCACGCATAGTTTCCTGGTCGACGAATGCCGGATCATATAATTTTTCAGTGATATACGCACTTACCAGAAGTCCACTTTTAGGGCATTGTGGACCAGTTCCTTGCCCCCGATCTTCCAATTTATGGAGCCTTGATTACTTTTTATGGTGACATCTGAAGAATCTTGTTTATGTGACTCCACTTGACTCAGATGAGGATTTCGTTGCTGGAATATCTGAAGTTGCTGCACGACTGACTGACTGACTGATTGAATATTAACGTTGCACTGTTCAGCTACACGAGGGCTTTTGGCGACGGACCACGTAATTTTGAACCATGGTCAAGTGACGTGGACGACACCTGAGCTGGCACCCCCCTCTCCTAACTACCACACCACACCAACGGGAGGACGTTTCAGCTCTCGACAGATTTAACGTGCATCGCTGCCCTACACGGCGGGTCTTAAGTGGTACTGGGCTCGAACCCGTGACAAAGCAAGCCACGGTCCGATACCTATACCACTCGGCTACCGCGGCCACGAAGTCAATGTGCGTGAAATACATGGAATCTTTGAACGCGTACGCCAGTCGCTCCACCGACGCTGTCAAGCAAGTATCACTACTGGTGGACACAATTTTGAACAGTTATTGTAAACATTACACTTGTCAACGACGCTTTAAAAAACACACTTTGTATTTCCTTTTGTCTCTTATTTCTTGTGTTTGTTCCTCACCACGTCACTTGCGACCATGCATTTCTAAGCAATAAATGATTGTTACAATATCCTTTATCTGACCTTAAAGTTTGTACCATGAATTTGGGACCACCCTATATATATATATATATATATCCATACAAATCTGTAAACACCATCTCTTCCCTTAGCATCAGTTGTAGTTTTGTAAAACAAACATCCCATTTTTTATGTAACTTTCCATACCACAATATTTTTTTTGGCAGTCGTGTGGCCCGCGGATCATTGTAAATTTGGGGTAGGCATTAAATCGATCACGATCGACCGGTGGGCCACCATGACATTTTGGGGTGACCGCCTTCAGATAAGATTTTAGATGTGCGTACTAAAAGAAACACAGATGTTTCAAAATACTGGAAACACCAGTGAATAAAAGTGACATTTTTGCATGCATTTCGTAAGCATTAAAGTATAATAAAATAGCTACCTGATTTTTTTCATACATAGGAATGTATATATTCTGGTAGGATTTGGTAGCTTTGTTAAAGTTCTGCATATCTTCGATTTTTTTTCAAAATCGTAAAATGTTAAATCTGTCAGATCTTCAAAGAAGTCAAATTGTGGGAGCCCGGATAGCTGGAGCAAGTGTGACAGAAACATTTCAGTTTATAGAGGTTTCTAGAGGTGCGATGTCTTATGTCATGACTGCTTACACACAATACAGCAAGACACGCTCGTCAAAGCAAAATAGAGGACGGAAAGAGAAGCTCCGTGAAAGAGATCGACGGGTATTGAAGCGAATTGTAACGTCTAAAATGCTAACAACTGCAGAAAAAGTGACCGCAGAGCTCTATCAGCATCTACATTCTCCAGAGTCAATAATTACAATAAGAATGCACCTTCATAAACAGAACATTTACGGCAGAGTGGCATTTCCCAAGCCACTTGTCGCAGATGTTAATACCAAATGTCGTCTACAGTGGTGTTACACTCACAAAACCTGGTCGATTAATAAATGGAAGAAAGTAATATGCCCTAACGAATCGCCTCTCTCTCTCACACACACTTTTCCCTACAACAGGACGGGTGCACTGTGCACGCTTGGAGCATACCCACTCAAGCGTATGATCATGATTGTCTCCTTCCAACTGTTAAACATGGAGATGGATCTGCCATAATATAATGTACCCTGCTGGCCACAGTAAATGCAACACCCTGAAGGAAGCATGCAAATAACATGAAATTTACAACATGCATTAGCGGAGAAGATATAAGCAAATGATTAGAATTTCAGCGCAGAAACACATCACGCGTGCCTGTAGCGCCACCTCAAAGCGCTATTTAAGGATTTGAGACTTCGGCGATTTCAAGTTCGGCAATTGTGTTTTTCTTGTGGGTTTTTTTTTAAAAAAAACGATCAGTTATGTCTCGTAGAAAACAGCAATCAGCTTTTGATCAAGTATCCGAGTTCGACAGAGGAAGAATAGTGGCCTACCGAGAGAGATTGTGGATTATCTTTCAGGGAAATCGGTAGTCGTGTTGGACGAAACCAAACAACTGTAATGCGGATATGTGACCGTTGGATGCAGGAGAGTACGACGGACCGACGTGGTCGAACGCCTCCACCTCAGTGCACCACTTCACGTGAAGACAGGCAAATTGTGCGCATGGCAGTGACGGATCGCTCAGTCACATCACGAACCGTAGCAGTGCACATTGAGTCTGTAACGCATCATTCAGTGTCTGCGCTTACCATTCGACGCCGTTTACAGCAGAGTGAACAGAAATAAAAGTGCAACACTCATATACAGAAAGGAAACCCGCTCGTTGTGTTCCTCTAGCGCAATGGATAGCGCCCTGGACTTTAATCCAAAGGGCGTGGGCTCGAATCCCACCTGGGACGGCCTAATTTCTAAGAATATGATTTCTTTTTACTATACTATTAGAATAATTAAATTTAATCAATGAATAAATAGTACCAAACAAAAAATAGTCCAGCACCATATATAGAAAGCAAAATGAAAAATTGCAAGGAAAATCGCCTTTTATTTTGTCACTTACTATTGTGATTCTGTTATATGTATACACTTATTTATATTAATTGTAATCATTTAATAAAAAGCAACTAAAATAAAAATTTTCTTTGTTGACCTAAGTAGGAATTGACTTAAATCTTTTTTTATATATTGCATGTTTATATTAATGTAGCACTGGATAAATTAATTAAATAATTGATACATAAACGATTCAATTTACTATTAGTATATAATAATAATAGCCAAAACGCGAAAGTATTTAAGCAAACTTCGGAACACAGTTTCAGCAAAGCTATAATTCTGTGAACTCTCAAAAAAGATTTTGTTCTTATTCTGAGAAACTGGTTTGAATCGTTTAAGTGTAGGATTACTGTCATTTTAAATTAATAATGCTTCATGCATTTCGTGAAAACAATAGCAGCTTGTAATCTGAGATTGAAGTAAATAAAGCGTGATTTTTTAGAATAAGGCAATGAATTATCTAGTTTCATTACTCTTAGTTTCATTTCTCTGCAGTTTGAATGCATTTCTTTTAAAAGGAAATGATTTATATTTTTTCCACGCATTATCGTTTAACTAAATATGGAATATTTATTCAAGTATGATTTATTGCGATAGAAAAAAAGATTATTTCAAGGTACATTCTCTAAGAAAGAGAAATACATAAATTGAAAATTCTTATGTGTCAAAAAGTAGTTTAATTAATGTGGGAGTCCGAATAAATCTTCGAATAAAAATCAGACTCTTCAGAAGGCGGGATTTTAGATTGGCGAGGTGGCTTGTCTAGGGGTAAGTGTTTAAGGATGAGTGATGAATTAAATGAATCTAAGTCATTTAAACACAAATACTTCGTTTAAGTAAAAAAGAGAATTTATTTAAAGTTAAAGGAAAATATTTACAAAAAAAAGATAATTACAAAGAGAAAGACATGCAGGAATTAAGTTAATTAAAAGTTGAGTAATACCTTTAGAAGACGGGGAAATGAACCTTTCTCATTATTGGATGTTAGGACTGGTGGTGCCGCGATGGGCGCGGAAATGCGGTAAAGACGCGACGTGTTGAACTAGCAGTGGTTAGTTCGCCTCTGCCGAAAAATTATTCAAGCCGGAGCTACGAAAGCTCACTAGATGGCGCTGCTTCGGAATGTAGTAATAAATAAAATTGAGATTTATGGTCCTCTGAAAAGGATATGACTCAACCTTTTTACAAATGTTTCAAAGGGAAAATCCTACATTAATATTACACACATCGGAGTATTTTCATAATTATTTTATCAAATTTGAGGTTATTTTGTAATAATATGACAACAGATATCTCCATTTTCAAATTTTTACAGCACATTTTGAACTATGTGATGAAAGTATTCACAATCCATATAATTCACTTGTTACGATTAAAACTTAAAGCTGTTGTTTCTGATGCTGCCTGTTTGACGGTGTCAGATCGCGGCTAACGAAATTTATCGTGGTAAAGAGCTAATATATACGTCTGACGTTAAACGTTGCTTTGAACACCATTCAGATGACGGTACGATTTGGTTCGGTTCCACCCTAAATTTGAGGGAGAGCACCTTGGAGGTAGTCAGGGACCTCCCGCATCTTTTCCCCTTCCACCAACCTCACGAGAGGACTAGCGGCTCGACGGCTATTTAGAGTACCCCCATACCACAAAGGCACTATATGTTTACACACATGCATACTAGGGATGGCGATTCTTTTAGAAAAAGATCTATTTTTTTATTCGAATCGTAACCTGATGAATCGATTCCTAAAAAATCGATTTTTTTTAAGTCTGCATTTACAATGTAAATATAAATCCATTTTATTAAAAACAAGAAAGATACCATAATAAACGATCTCTTATCAGTAAAATCAGGGAATTTTTTAGTTCAGGGAATTCGACAATTACAATTATTTTTATTACCATATCAAAGTATCAAGTATAAAAGAAGACATTTTCTAAATGTATTGGTTACATTCAAAAGTTTAGAAAATAGATAATATAGCTTATAGTTCCCAATGCTTAATATCTAAGCTTTTTAGAAACAACAGTCTGTTAAGTCTACTGGGATACAAGCGGTTCCGCTTCTCACTTGCGATATTGCCGGCAATCAAAAAAAGGCACTCACAAGGAACTGATGATCCCACAATACTCATATACATCATGGCTATTGAGAGAACGAGATGATAAATAGAGTTTTTTTTGTTCTTGCCAGTAAATTATTGATAGTACTTTTAACTAATTACATAGTACAATTAAATAATTATATTTTAAAGCTAGTACGTTCAACTAACTGTAAATAATTTTACGGTTTTGTCCAAAACAGAAGAAAAAATCGAATGTCGGTTTTCTAGGATGAAATATCGATTAACTGAATCAATTCAGTGCTACATATCGATTTAAAAAATCGATTTTTTGGCCGAGAAATCGATTCCTCGATTAATCGATCTCAGATTGCCATCCCTAATGCGTTCCTTCTCAGAGATTTGAATCAAGTCCCCACGGCACAGCAGTTAGCGTCACTAACCACTGTACCGGATGAGCGTTTAGTAGTGTACTTAAAATGATGAAGTAATTTCTTAAAAAGTACGAATTAAAATTCTCTAACATTTAAGGAATACTTTAAAATCTTCCAAGGATTCCAGCAATGGTCGATTTTTATTTGCGATTTTAAATAACTTTAACGGCTCATCGATGAAGTGACACTAGTTTTGGGCTTGGGAATTTTAACTTAAATACAATGACAACGAGGGCACTTGAGCTGATATATTTTTCTTGTCACTTCCACATCAAGCACCGTGAGGATTTTGTATACTTATGTATACTTTTGTATACTTTTTGTATAAATTAGATGTGCAGTAACAATTATGCAGTGGTCTGTAGTTTGAACAAAATATGAGCCCATGAGTCGATGTGAACGTGGCTAGTTATAAAGTTCACTACTATTAGACCAATGGTCCGCAATTGATGGTGTACGAGCCTAAAATTATTTATTAAAAATTAAAAAATATATAAACACAAAATCAATAAAAAACACATAAAATTGATGCGGTGGTTCTGGTGCGTCTAAATAATTTCTTAGTGTCGGGCTCCAACTTCCTTAATATCAGTCGCAAATCGCATGTATAGTCTATTCTTTTTCTTAGTAAATCAGCCAATGAATTGAATCAATTTTCAACTAAATGGAATGAAGGTTCAATTAAAAATTGATTGCTACCGTGAACCATTACGTGTCTCTAATGTTTATTTAAATTTACTCGGTTATAATAAAATAAAAATTTTATATTAAGCTATATAAAATTTGTGTTAATGAAACTAGTATATATATATTTTCAAAGTATTTTAATATATAAATTTCTTAATCAGGTATGTATGCCATGACTGCACGTTTTGAGTATCTTAAGGCCCCGTTAGCCTCCGAACCCGCTATCACACCCTAAAAGGCTCCAACACCCCCATTGGAAATCTCTGCGCATACACACACGCACCATGAGTGTTCTTGGCGACGAATCACGTGATTCTTAGCCACGTCAAATGACGGGGATTGAATTTGAATTAGAACTTTAGCTTTCTAGCTCGTACATAGCACTGCGTGAGGATATTTTGAGTTGCAGTTCCAATTTATATGCACCACACACACACACATACACACATCCCCCTACCATTACGTGTTGGGTGAGTGAGTGAATGAGTGAATATTAACGTCGCAGTGTTCAGCTACACGAGGTCTTTTGGCGAAGGACCATCACAAGTTACGAGAACGACACCTGAGCTGGCACCCCCTCTCCTAACTACCACACGTTTAAGCTGTCGATAGATTTAACGTGCATCTCTCCCCTACACGGCGGGTCTTTAGTGGTACTGGGCTCGAACTAGTGACAAGCCAGCCACAATTCGATACCTTGACCACTAGGCTACCGCGGCCCCATTACGAGCTAGATCTGTAATGGAATGTAAGCATGAGCATCTAAATAACGATGTTGTTCATATTAGATAACATATATAGAAATATTATGGGTTCCATAGTTAAATGGATAAGTAATTTTAGTAATATTATTAAGATATATTATATGAGAGAGAGAAACTCTCTCTATATATAAAAGTTAAATAATGAGCTTGTACTGTGCCGATAGTTATACCTTAGAGCACAGTGCTTCTCAACCTTTTTATCGCTGCGGACCGGTCAACGTTTGATAATTTTACCGCGGCCCGCTGAGGGTGGGACACGTTGATTGTTTATATTTTAGATTGCTTTTATTAAATAATTTTAGTTTGATTGTATTTAAATGGGCCTTCAGAATAAAATGCAGTTACACCAAGAAATTAATATTAAGTTATTTAACATGGTGTATAAAATGATTACCACAAAACCCTAGAGAAATACACCACAATATATAAAATGAAAATAATTTAATATTCCTTGTGCAGACCGGCACTATTTTGTCCACGGACCAGTACCGGTCCGCGGACCGGGGGTTGCGAATCACTGCCTTAGAGCCTTTCTAAATAATCTTAACATGATCGAAACACAATATCAACTCCTTCCTCTTTCTACTTTAATACCAATTTCCTATTCACTCTCGAAAATCCTCCTTTTTTTTTTTGCATATTTCACTCATGATTATTTGTTTCATTATTTGATGTTATTGTTTTATTCCAACTAGATTCTTTACCTTCAGAAATAAAGTTTAATGATCAAAATATTTGTTTCTTATTAACATAAATAAGTTTCTATAAATATGCATCTAATTTAAATGCCGATTTTTATCTTAAATTAATTTTTTCGGGGACGGGGGGAGGTTCTAGAATAGGAGCATGCTTTTGAAAATTTATGAAAATCGTTCCAAAAAACGTCTTTTTTTCATTTCAATTTTATAAGTTTCCTTTTAAGAATAAAATGTTTACTTCTTGAAAGAAAAGTGTATCCCCCTAGACTTTTTTAGCTCATCGACAAAAATTACTTGCCTTAGAGACTGAACAAATAATTCTAAAAATCCGGAACCAAAGAGGGCCAAAATTTTAATTTAATTTGTAGACTTAAAAATTTCCAACATTATAAAAAGTAGCAAAATTTATCATTGTTGTGACTCATTTTTCTCCTAATAATCTGTTTATGCTCTACTTGCAAAAGCAAGCTTAGTATACTAAAATGTGTTGTTATAACTGAGAAGAGGTTTGCAACTAAGTGTTCTTTTAACAGTAAAGCCTGTAAGAAATATTTTACGCAATTTTTTAGCCTGTTTATTTTTTTTTATTCGAAATACTTAATACATGTAACTCATTGCTGTTAATATAATTCTATTCATATTTTAAATGATTAGTTGAATAATTTTAAAATTATTAAATAAACTATTTTTTAAAGGAAATTTTCCGGCTCAAACGTAATTTAGACTCAATTTTTAAGTCTGAATTTTACTTCTCTCTTCATTATTGAAACAGACTTATAAAGGATTATAGTATTCAGATTTCATGGACACGCATTGCATTTATTTGTACTTTTAAACATGAGCAAAATCGATTCATTCTAAATAGTTAAAATATCAGATAATTAGGTTATATAGAAGAAGCGTTGTAGACTCTTCGTTGCAGTTTCAAAAAATATATTTCTTCGTTTGAATTGCTTTTCACGACAGAAATGCTGAACAATCGGACGTTAATGTTTGGCTTGCTTTTTCAATTCATACACTACACACTATTAGCTTATGCTCTCTACATATTTATCTTGGTAGAATTTTCAATCGTTAATAAAATACATTTTAAAGTGCTCAATTGAGCTGAAATTTTATATACACTATTGTTTTGGGTAAAAATACGATAATTTAATTATAATTAATTGACAAACTAATTATTTAAAGAATTACAGACACAGCCACGTTTTAGCGACTTGGGTTAAAACTTTTTATTTCTCACGTTTTAAAACATTTAGTTGAACTGATATTTGAAAAACACAATTGTTTTGGATGACAATACGATGCTTTAATGATAATTAATAAAAATTAATTACCAGCGGGACTTCAATTCACAATCCCTCTACCCTCAGGAAGTGCGAGTTCATTGACCAATAGGAGTCAGAGTGGGATGAGAGTGACTTAAATGGGATAAAATGGATAATAGCTGGAAGGTGGTCGGTTGAGGGCTTTCAAAGTAAAAAGAGCACCGGCGCAGTATTTCTGGATATCCAGAAAGCCTTCGACCGTGTGTGGCTAAAAGGACTTACCTATAAACTTATTGATTACAATATTCCCCTACCTCTCATTTTTTCCCTTCACTCCTGCAATTCTAATCGTTCCTACCAGGTTCGTGTCAAGGATACGTTGTCAATCACTAAATTTATTAACTGTGGAGTGGCGCAGGGCAGTCTACTTGGACCTCTGCTTTTTAATTTATACATCAATGATATTCCAGAATACACTCACAAAACTCAACATGTTTGCAGACGGCACAGCTGTGCACACAACTTTCAAAAGAATCCCTTCCATCACATATGCACTGAATAAACACCTAAAATTACTGGAAAAATATTACGACCGGTGGAAAATCAGCATTAATATTGAAAAATCTGCCGCCGTATTATTTACTAAAAAAAAACGCAAAATACCACCACCACCTACAATGTACAACACAACAATTCCATGGTCTCAAAGTACTAAATACCTCGGTATTACGTTTGATAAAAATCTCACTTGTGGAAAACACACATTCAACACACGCGGCAAAAATTTCGGAAAATAAAATGTTTAAACTATTCCCCCTAATTGGCCGGAATTCTGAATTATCTAGAAATAATAAAGTGCTTTTATTCACCGCCGTTATGCGTCCAATTTTAGCATATGGGTGCCCAGTGTGGCGATACGCCGCTAAAACTAATATTAATATCTTAGATACTCTTCAAAATTCAACAACCCGAATGATCGTAAAAGCTACCAGATACATGAGAAATGACGACATTCGGAAAGCCATTAAAATCAATAGTTTTAAATCCTACATTCAAAAAATCGCAGAAAACTTCTTTAACTCTCTGCAATTTACTAATAATAGTAATATGATAAACTTAAATAATAGCTATAATCCTCAAGATTCAACTAAAAGACCGAGAAGAATTCTTCTCGACTCTTACAACCCGCCTTAAAATTTATTTTTAGTGCAATTTTTATTGCACAACCTTTGCTAAAATGTTTTCTTTCATTTATATATATATATCACTTTTTAAAATTTTTGTCGAATGGGGAGGGGCGGGGCAACAAGGAGGCAAAGCCAACCAGGACGCGACGTCCCATCATCTGGGCTTGCCCCTCCCCCTTAGTCTTAAATTTCTTTCTGAGAGATTTGAGCAGCCAATGAGAGTCAATATCCTCACCCGCCATGTAGCAATTAGAGAGCACCTTTTCAGCTCTCTGCCAAGACCTCAGATTTCCGAATGACCCAGGAAATTACAACAACGATTGGCTCGTCCAATCAGCTGCCTGCTACACGCTAGCATGATACAGAACACTGTCGATCTACATCTACATTCCGGATATGGGATGGAGGCTCGCTTAGCGAGCCATATGCCCAGTATTACCACCGAAGGCACCGAAGGTGGTCGGTTGAAAGGTTGAAAGTGGTGTATTAATTTCCTCAAGTCTTAAAAGGTTGTATCTTTCTTTTTTTATTTTGTTCCCTTTTCAGAGCAAGAGGGGTTCCCCCCTACTTTTGGTTCAGTTTTTTGGTAATTTTCCAATTTCTATTTTTCTCTGGTTTTTTGATTTAAAAAAAAGATTCAAGCTGAGTCACCCTAGATTTATCGTCTCTGATGTTGAACAACCCTTAATCAATAATAGTTTAATAATAGAAGCAGGATTTTCAAAAATTTTCAGATCTTCTGTGAGGGATGCGGAAATTATTCTACAAGCTGGACAAAGAATTATATCCGAAATCAATATTTTAGTTGAAAATAGTCAAGGATCCCCTCTCAGATTCCAAAGTCCAACCCACAGCTTTTAAATGCAGAAATAAAGAAAAAAATTGCTCGTCATGAAAACATAAAAAGTATGTCTTTTACTCGTAATGGAAAGATAAGATTCTCTACGCTAGACCCAGTATGTGCAGCACAAATACTATCTCTTGATAAAATTTTAAATGTGTCAGTTAAAACGAATATTCTTTGAGAGGGAATCACGTCTAGATTCCTTATTTATGAAATACCACTTGATGTGTCTCTGAATGAGATAGCAAAGGGGCTACAAGAAACTAATAATTTTGAAATAATAGAGATGAGAAGATTTATTTAAACTGGTTCTCAGCAACAATTCTCACCAGTATTAATTACAATACTCGGGACAACTTTACCGGAAACTGTGGTTCATCAATCATCGTATTCAAAATTTTATCGATAAACCCAGACAATGTACAACCTGTTTTAGTTTTCTTCATTCTGCAAGATTTTTCCAAAAAACTGCAATATGTATCAACTGTGGTGTTTCATATATTCTGGACAATGCTCTAGTAACTCAAGATGCATAAATTGCCAAGGTGATTACCCTGCTAACTCATTAAATTGCCCCGAATTTATAAAAGAAAAAAATATTGGAATTGAAATGTGAGCAACATTCAAGAAGTGCGAAGAAGGTTCCGCGACAATAAAAGAGCATCTTATTCTGCAGTAATCCAGACTAAAATACAGTTAATCTAGATATGCAAGACTATCTAGAAAAAAAACTTGAAAACATGCTGACATCTTTTCAAGCAATATTAGAAAAGCAAACCACTTTAATTATGGAAGCTTTTCAAAAAACAATGTGGAGTCTGTGTACTTTCTCACCTTAGCAAGGTTTTTGAAATGGGGAAATCGAGTCACTCCCCATTACGGAAAAAAAAGGCTGTAGGTAATAAATCCTCAATCCATAAAACACGTGCTTCTAGTGAAAGTGACGCATCCAATAACATAGACATGGGATAATTACGGAAGTAAGATGGTTTTTGTAAATATGTTTCTTATATTCAAGTTTTTGTTTTGGGGGCTAGTTATTGTCCTCATTAGTTTGGTTTTCTTTCCTCAAATGGAGGATAGTTTGTTCTAGTTAATTTTTTTCTTAAGTATTTATGAATATAATTCAATGGAATTGTAGAGGCCTCAAAAATAAATTCATATGGTTAAATATCCCTCCCTTTTCTGAAGTAGATATCTGGATTTTTCAAGAAACTTTTTTTTCAATCCACGATAGTATAAATCTTCCAAATAAAACCACTTTTAGAAAAGACAGAGAAGACAGATCATGTGGTGGTTTAATAATAGCTGTTCCTTCAAATATTTCTGCACAACAGATTCCTATACAGATTCAACAAATCGAAGAATTAGAAATCCTTGCAATTAAAATAGATGTTCGAAATATTTCATTTTATATTGTAAATATTTACTCTCCACGGGGATTTAATATTATGATAATTAAATCTTTTCTCGAATCCCTAAAGGCTCCGATGATTATTTTTGGTGATTTTAACCTTCATCACCCGATGTGGGGATCGGATCACATTTCAAGGTATAGTAATGAATTTGTTGAATGGATTACTGATTCTAATTTGGTTCTTCTTAACACGACTGTTCCCACCTATAGAAGTTCAGCAGGTGCAGCAGCATTGATAGATCTCACAGTTTGTTCTTCAAGCATGTCTGGATACTGCAATAGTTATGTTTTAGATTGCTCCTTTGAAAGTGATCATAGTCCAATTATTACAGAGCTTTCTCTCCTCAATTCAAATAAACGAATTTTTAAAAAAGTAAACTGGCAAGCAGTTATGAACCAAACACATTTTATTTTAAATAATCCAGAAGTTATATATAATTCTGAGAATCTTTCTGATAAGACATCGCAAGTCATTACTAATAATATTAGGGAAGTTAAAATCTCGAATAGATCCTTCCCACCATGGTGGAATAGTACGTGTTATAAATTCTATAAGCTTAAAAAAATATTTAGGAAGAGAGCTATTAGAGAAATTTCATCTGAATTATGGATCAGGTATAAACAATATGCGAGCAAACTTAGATTCTACATTAAAAATGCCAAAAGAATGTACTGGGACAAGATATGCAATAATATTTCTAATCTCAAGATGTTTTTTAATATTCTGAAAAAATTTTCCACGGTTACTGATACTGATCAAAAACTTAATATTCTTCAGCTTAATAATAGGTTTATCACTCATCTTCAATTGCAAGCAGATATGTTTGCAGATTATTTTACATCTAAAAATGCCTATCATGAACCGCTTCCTTTGGATTTTCTCTACGACAAAAATAACCTTCTTAATAAACCATTCCATATTCTTGAATTGCATAGTGCAATAAAAAATTCAAAAAATACAACTCCTGAGGCGGATCATGTTACATCAATTTTCTTTAAAAATCTTGATCAGGGTCAACGGGATGTAATTTTAAGATATTTTCAAAAATTATTTGATAATGCAATCGTTCCAGATTCTTGGAAGCATGCAATCATTCTCCCGATTCCGAAACCGTGTAAAGATAAAACTAAGATATCTTCCTACAGACCAATAGCTCTGACTTCTGTATTTTCAAAAACTTTTGAGAGAATTTTGGCTAATAGGTTTTCTTACTATTTAACTAAAGAAGGAAAACTTCATCCCCAACATTATGGTTTCGTTCCTTTCAAAGATAGCAGAAGTGCTACTTATCTGGTACATAAAGCAATAATGAATGCAAAATTACAGAAATTTTTTTTGTAGGAATAAGTTTAGACATTAAAAGTGCACATACGACTCTGTTTATGTGGATGGTCTTATTTATAAATGTTTACAAATTGATATAACAGAAAATATAGCAAATTAGATACATAAATTTCTCACATCTCAATCCTTCCAAATAAAATGGAGAGGTTATTTTTCTTCCAAAAAGCTTGTTCCGCAGGGCCTAGCCCAAGGCAGTGTTCTATCTCCTATTTTGTATACTATTTACATGCATGATATTTTTGAAACCTTAGAATCGGAAGTTGAATGTCTGGTTTATGCTGACGACATTTTTATATTTTGCTCTCATAAATCCCTTGATGTTATTTGCAAAAAAATACAAAATACTCTGGAAAGAATTTCCCAGTGGTGTAAATATTGGAAACTGAATTTAAGCCCAGAGAAATGTACAATAGCTGAATTATCAAATAAAAGAAATTATACTCTTCCTAATATTTTGTTGGCTGGCTTTCCCCTACAATGGCAAACTTCTATTAAATACTTAGGAGTTTTTTTTTTCTAAACGTTGTCAAAATTTATATATTAAAAATCAACTAAGCAGTAAAGCCTTGAAAAGGATCAATGCACTAAAGGGTATGGCATATAAACATTATGGGCCGAGGTCAAGAGATCTCATTAATTTAGTCAATAATAGCATATGCAGTGTTTTTTATGTTTGTCACATAATAAATAAATGGTCTGAAAATCAATTAAAACATTTTAATGTTATCCAAACAAAAGCCCTCCGAATAGCATTAGGTCTCCCTTAATGGACCCCAAATATTGTGCTACTAAAGTTGGCTGGTCAAGAAATTTTGTCAGATAAAATTAGAAGATTGGCAAACAAGTTCTTTATTACTCAAATCTCCAATAGTGATTTTTTCTCCTCTTTATTACAATAGCCCAGAGGCAATGAATCTTAATTTTTGGAAGAAGATAAAAATTATATCATTAGTGTGCTGCATGATTTAAATGTTGGTGGTGATCAAATTATTTCAATTCCCAGGTTAATTACCTTTTTAGACCTTCCATGTAAAATTTATGCCAATAGGTTTAAATTTCAAGATAAAAATCTACCGATTCCTGTAATAAGCGTTTTATTTGATGAAACGGTCGAACGGGAATTTCAAAAGTTTTTCATTATAGCTACTGATGCTTCTAAAAATCTCACCAAATTACTTCGATAGCAGGTATATAAAAAAAATCTTCATTTGCTTACAGAATCAACCATTATAACTCCATTTTTACTGCAGAAACTTTGGCCATTTGTCAAGGTTTTGATGATCTGGTGGAATTTAATGTAAATTTACTTGTTTTTAATCGGATAGTCTTTCTGTTCTTTCTGCACTTCAAAATTTCTCGATCAAATCCCATAAGGTAATTCATAGACTTGCTAACAAAATTTACATGCTATCTAACTACGTTAATCAGTTAATTCTGCTTTGGATTCCGGGACACTCGAAAATTGTTTGGAATGAGCAGGCGGATAATCTCGCAAGATCGGTCACGGAGTCCAATGTTTACATTGACTGGATTGCTTCAGAAGACATTCATAAAAATATATATCGAAATAGAATTCAAAAAATCAATGAAACATTTTACTCAAGCAAATATTTTGAAAAATTGGGAAATATTCCGACCATTGATATCATTTCAAAGAGGGCAGAGAATCGAAGAGAAGAAATCTTAAGCACTTGAATCTTCAGTAAAATGATTATTACTCCAGGCCTTCAACATAGATTTAATTTACAGGATAATGCAATGTGTATTACATGTAATTGTATAAATGATTTGGACCACATTATATTAAATTGTATTAGATATACTAGGCATCGTAATAACCTCTGGTCTACTCTTCGTATTGATCCACATTCTACTATCACATTTAGAGATGTTTTGGAAAGAGCAATGAATAATAAATCAACTTTCAGAGTTTTCATAAATTTTTTTAATATTTACTAATCTATTAGGATTTCTCTTGTCTTGTCTTTTTTTTGAGGGATCATAGCCTGTGTTGCTCTATATCACCTTAAACCTTTCAATCAATCAATCAATCAATCAATGGGATAAAATGACTTGTAATGCAAATCGTGAATTATTACTCGGAATAGTGCTTGCGCATGACGCTAATGTTCCATAACCTCGGGTCAGGGCCGGCGCTAGGGGGGACAAGCCGGGTCCTTTAGGAGGTGGCAAACTGGCTGTAAAATTAACTAGTTTATGAGGAAAATAAACGAGTCAGAGTAAAAATTCGAAGGGAAAAAAAATTAAAAATGTGTATGCAAAATATATATTCATGTTTTCTATGGAGTCCTAAAGTTTTTTTTAACGAGTATTCATTAGTATTTAAAGCCGTGTTTCCCAACGCTGGTCCCATGGGGGAAGGGAGAGGGGGTGATAAAGAAAAATTTCGGCGCATCCGATTCCTTCTCTTTCAACTAATTTCCTATAACTGTTACTGTTTTGTATACGTGAATTCGGGTACTATTGAAAGAGATAGATTTTGGCAGAGATTAGTCTCAACAAAAGTGATGAAAAGCAGGGTCAAGTTTTATGAAGGAAAAGAAAGGGGCAGGATGACCCTGAGAAAAAGTCCCCTTTTCGAAGAAAACTGAGGGAATCTTGTGTCAATTTGACTTCCGAACTAATTCTTTTAGTTTCCTGTGCTTAAACAGACAAGACAAAGTAGAACAACAAAAAAGGTAACAATATTTTCATTTTCAAATTCTTTTTTAGATTTTTAATGCCTAGGAATTTTGATCATCGCGTAAGATAAAGTGAAAAGAAAAAATTATTTTGCTACATTTGCGCTTTTTCTATTTTATTTATTTATTTATACATAAATATTAATGTCATCAGTTTCGTAGAATATTTTCATGTTGATTAACATTTTTAAGTATGTGTGTTTTCGTAGCTTGAATGTACCGTAATCTTCTTAAAACATTTTCGATTGACATTGTTATTCAAATGAAAAAAATATTATTTGCCTCTCGTATAAAAATAACTTCCTTAGTCGCTTATAACGGACGATAGTAGGTCATTTAAAATGCAAAACATTAATGAGCTTTTGAGTACTTTCATTAATTATTTACCATACATAAAGGATCCTAACAGCAATAGCTCAAAATTGAAATACAACGTAGTTATATTTATTATGATTTTGTTTTGTAATCGTAATATATTGTGATAATTTTGTTTAATAATACATGAACTAGTCTGTAATTGCTAAATATTTAATTTATATTGCTTCAAACTGTTAAAAGAATTTTCAAAGAAAAAAATAATTTAATTTTACTTATATAGACACTTTTTTTTTTCTTCTTTTTTATTGAATGTAACATGTGAAATAAATACATAATTTTTCTAATCTATTCTAAGACTATTAAGTTAGCCATATATATATATATATATATATATATATATATATATTTTTTGTAAGATTAAATTATTAAAACTTGAACAATATATATATATATATAATATATATATATATATATATATATATATATATATATATATATATATATATATGCATGCTATTGCCATTTTAAGAGGAATTTACAAGATACCTTTTTAGTTAAAATCTTTTACACCAGTGATTCCCAAAGTGGTCTATGACGACATGCAAGGGGGTCCACGTCAGCAAAAAAATAATTTGGGGGTCAATGAGGTGTAAGTGGGTGTCTAAGTGATATTGGTTCTCATTAAACTAGATCGTGAGTTTAATTTTCAAAGAAAATTTAATCAATTGGAAACCAAATTTTACTTATTTAGCAGATGTATTTACTAAATTTAATTTAATGACGTTAATTTGTCCGTACAAGGTGACAGCATAAATTTTTTTAAAAACACGGAGCATCTCAGAGTTTCTTTCCAGAGTTAAACTAAAGAAATATAATACTGGAGGTCCGGAATTTTCTCAAATTAATCCAGACAATCTGTCAGTACGTTTTAACCTGCGTTCAACATTTAACTGCCTTTTATTGAGATTTTGAAACCAATTTTGAGAATGCTTTGACTATGGTAATACCACAGTAGGCAATGAATTTACATGGTCACATTGAGGAAAAAAATGTCACATGACAACGGGAACTGATCGTGATATGCACCAATGAAGATTTTAAAGTTTAGAAACGGATTCCTGCAATTTTCGCTTTAAAAATCAAACCTGTTATTTGTCCAGAATTATGGAATATCGTGAGGAAGTTTTTAATTATTTTTCCAAGTAAGAAGAAGAGAGAGAGAGAGTTTCAGGCAGTTACCTATCTCCAAAACAAAAAAAGAAATTGGACACTACTAACAGAGGATATATAAGGTTAAACCTGACAAGATTGATACTAAATGTAGAAAATTTGTTATTGTAGCGCCAGATTCAACCCTCTCATTAAAATCAATTGTATGTTGCTTGGTTGTTTTATTTAACAGTTATTTTATATATAAATTAACTTTTAATTTAATTAATTAATATATGCTTTTTAAACTTTTAACTCTATACTTCATCAGTTGTAAATTTAATTCTTTTAAAGTAGTAGTAGTAGTACTAGCAGTCAAAAATACATTTAAGCTGATAAATTTGCAAAAATTCAAAATTAATTAAGTAGGGGACTACCCAATACCGAAAAACATGGCAAGGGGTCTATGAGTCAAAAAAGTTTTGGGAACCTCTGTTTTACATGGACAATTGGAAAGAACATTTAATGCAGTCTAATAGTTAATTATGTGTATAATTAATTATATATATTACGTGTATAATTAATTATATATATTATGTGCATAAATAATTACGTGTATGCTTAGTTATATATGTTATGTGTATACTTAATTATATATATATTATGTGTATAATTAATTATAAAAATACATTAAAAATGTATAAAATACCTTTAAAATATTGTAAAACAGTTCTGTATGCTACTAATAAAGTTCATCAAAATGCATATTTCGAAAAATTTAAAAATTGAGTTAATAAATTATCTGCAGTTTAATATGGAAGAAATTAAGAAAACATTTAAAAGACTTTATAAGATTTTAAACCAAAAAAAAAAAAAAAAAAATACAAATATTTAAAAAAATACAAATTCAATGCGAAAACATCCTTTAGATAAATAAATTGCAAAATTTCAGGCGTGAATTTTAAATTTCGAAGGACGATTATTAAACAGATAATTAATTTGAATACATAGTGATATCTAAATAATATAGAATTAGCAGCCCTAATAAGCAGACAACAATGAATTGAATCCTGAATAACTTCCAAAGCATTTTTAAAATTGAGTTTCAATCATATTAAACTATGTTTTATTTGTGATTAATACATAAAGGCTTTAATTCTCAATCGTTTAATTGCAATGAATACAAATATAAAATACTTCAGAACATAACCGCTGATCCAAGACATAAACGAGAGGCTCTTAATCAGTGTCCCGTAGAACACTGGTGCACTAAAAATTTAAAAAATCGATGTTTTCAGTGTGCAATAGTTTTTATTTACTATTTCATTTTACTATTATATTTCTCAAAAATCCTTTAAAATGTATTTGTCCTGATTGTGAAAAGGTTTAAAAGCGTTAGTATGTATATTTAGGAAAAAATTCTACTAAAATAATAGGCTCCAATCTATAGCAATATTTAAAATCTTGAGAAAAGGCAACAATAAGAATGTCAAAATTATGACAGAAGTTTCTTATAAAAAAACAACAGGAAAAGGATTTAATTAAAATTTTATTGTTACAGAACAATAATTAATGTGGGAGAACGTAAGTACTATTTTTTTTGTTGTGTGCGTGTTCCTAGAATAAAACTATTTAATTAAAGTGGACGCAAAATGTGCATTACAGAAATAAAAATATGATAAAGTAAAAAATTATAAAGTAGATAAATGATTTCAAACAAAATTCGTTGAGAAAGCCGAATAGATGCATTAAAATCATTAAGGTATCAAGTAGAAGGGATATAGGATGCTTTACTTGCTGTTTGCAATAATTCGAAGATTGACAACTCTATAAGAGTTGAGGCTTCTGGACTATTAAGTTGTGTTAAACAATTTAAATTCTTATGCTGCATTGTAATTTGGTACAAAATCTTAAATTGTATCAACCCTATAAGTAAGCTCTTGCAGACAGAAGACTATGATTTGCCATCTGCTATGGAGTTCTTGAAAAATCGTAAAGATTTTTTCAAGGATCTTAGATTAGATACAGCCTTAACTGAAATGATTTGCGACGCTCGAGAATTCGCTGACGAAATTGACATACCGGCTAATTTTGAGCTCACCCAGCCACGTCATAGAGTTCGAAGAAGGAATGTTAATTTCGACTGTGAGGCACGAGAAGATCCGATAGAAGATCCTACTTTGAAATATAAGACAGAGTTTTATTTTTTCACATTAGATAAAGCTATCAATGCGCTTGAATCCAGGTTTGATTTGATTAGTACCCACAGCAACTATTTCCAATTTTTATACAATATTTTTGATATAAAAGATACTCCTCAAAACGACGAACTAAAGTATTGTAAAAAACTAGAAACAGTGTTAACTGATGGGAATTCATCGGATATAAACGTGCTGGACCTGGAAGACGAGATAGTAGCAGTTTAGGCTTTGCTAAATAAAAATGAAAGCCCAATCGAGATTTTAAAATTCATATCGAACCTGGATTTTGCTCCAGATCTCGGTATAGTCATAAGGATATTGCTTACTCACCCAATAAGTGTGGAAAGGGGAGAAAGGAGTTTCTCCAAATTAAAATTAATTAAAAAATTTTTACGCTCCACAACTACCGAGGATAGGCTAAACGGCTTGACAATAATAGTCATTGAACAGGAACTGGCTGAAGAAATTAGTGTTAAAAAATTATAAAAAAATTCACAGAATTAAAAGTGAAAAAGGAACACTTTTAAGTTTAACTCTTGGTTTAAGTGTATTTTTAATATGTAATTAAGTTTTAATACTTAGTGGTTCTATAATTTGTTTTAGTATTTTTTTAATATCTGTATTTTATAATTCTACAATAGAAATGACTTTTTTTTGTGTACAACCCTAATTTTAATTTTGTGCCAAAAACATAAATTAATAAATTAGTATTTTTGCTAACCAAAACTTCAACATTATTGATAGCAATTTTTTTGCACTCGTTCTATTTTATCACTAAGCATGGAAAGGGTTTAGGTTATTTCTTTTAATTTTTGTTATAAAAGGGCGGTATTTTACCTCTTTGCCCGGGGCGGCGAAACTGCAATCGCCGGCCCTGCTCGGGTTCCAGCCCGACTTTTGCTAAATTTCTTCAATATTCTTTAATTTTCCTCGGAAAATTAATTCAACCGAAGTAGGTAGAAAAAGCCGATTCTGCTGTAAAGGCGGTGCAGGCGGTGCAGGCGGTTGCAGGCGGTTGCAGGCGGTTGTAGGCGGTTGCAGGCGGTTGTAGGCGGTTGCAGGCGGTTGTAGGCGGTTGCAGGCGGTTGTAGGCGGTTGTAGGCGGTCGACGGCAGTGCAGAGTTGAGTTGTTTCGTTCCTACTGACGAGTTGAGTTGGTTCGTTCCTACTGGCGAGTTGAGTTGTTTCGTTCCTGCTGCAGAGTTGAGTTGTTTCGCTCCTGTTGCCAAGTTGAGTTGTTTCGTTCCTACTGGCGAGTTGAGTTGTTTCGTTCCTGCTGCCGAGTTGAGTTGTTTCGTTCCTACTGACGAGTTGAGTTGTTTCGTTCCTACTGACGGGTTGAGTTGTTTTTCTGCATTGGCTTTGATTTTCGAGTTGAGGGGGCGAGTTGAATTGTTTTTTTTTACAGCTAAGTTGAGTTGTTTTTAAAAAATGTGCACAAAAAATGGAAGTATGGGAATATTAAACGTGCTCATGGCGCCACCTATTGATTAAAATGTACACTAATTATAGATTTTAAAATGATTGAAATAAATAACGCTCAAATAAAAAAAAATCCAGATTCAAACTCACGGCCTCAGATCAAAATGTCTCCACAGGACAATAGTTTTTCAGTTACGCTAACCATTATCCTATGAAGGCATACAGACCTGAAGAAAACTTATGTTTATAATCTCATGAATTTAATTTTGCAGGCGAAGCAGACGGCGACGTGTTTTAAAATCATTTTCTTGATTAAAATGAAATAAAAAAAATATTTAATTTATATTATTTTAATAATGTGTAAATTTTTATTCAGTATAATGATTACATACACACACAGTAAAGATACAAAGTAAATTGATTATTCAGAAAAATGTGCCGTAGTATACTCGTCATCAGCGTGAACGGGTTACGATTTAACTTGTTTTAGCTTGTCTGATCTTGATTCTACAAGACGGCTTTTCCAGGCGAAGTAGATGGCGACGTGTTTTAAAATCATTTTCTTAATTAAAATGAAATAAAAAATATTTAATTTATATTATTTTAATAATGTGTAAATTTTAATTCAATATAATGATTACACACACACAGTAAAGATACAAAGTAAATTGTTTATTCAGAAATCAACATCTTGTATTGCGTTTTACATTACAATCGTATATTTACATTACAGGAGAACAACAATTTGTAAAAATTTATTTCAGTGTAATGATTATACATGTACAGTAAAGATACAAAGTAAGTTGTTTATTTACAAAAACAGCATTCCGTTTTACATTACAATCAATTATTTATACACACAAAAAAAATCCCATTATTGGATTTTATGTCCTACAGCTCATTAAATAGTTCTAAATTCATCAACGACCAATGACCATGTGCAAGAGTAGTAATGCCATCACCATTAATAAACCTTTTGTCATCTTTATATGACAGAGCAAGTTTGTTTTGCTTTATTGAATGTAATGAATGAAATTTGGATCTAATTAAGTTCATGTCAACATATTTTATTTTTTTTTCATTAAAAAGACAAGCTTTGTAGTCCTCAAATGTTATTTTATTTTTTATAGTTTGTTTTTTAATTCCTTTTAACCGCTTTTCAATCTTATTGTTTGTTTTGTAGGCATACATTTTCGATTTTAATCCTACATATTCTGTCATAATATTTCCTTTATTTTCATCCTTCATTTTCCCGATGATTTTTTTGTTAACAAGAGGTAAATTATAAATATTGTTTTCATCATAGTCTGAAGTATCATATAAGTTAATATCCTCTTTCATGTCACTATAAAAATCATCAGTTTTTATTTCATATATAAAAGAATCGGTGTCTGTATACATGAGCCGTACTTTTGAGTCATAACGGTGCTTCATGTACTCATAGTGAAAAGAATACATTAGAACTTTTGATATATCTAAAATTACCATTCCTACCTGTATTGGTTTGAAAAATTTGATTTGGGTTTTTTTTAGATGGACGGCCATTAAGTTTTCAGAAAATATTGTGCGTCGATTAAAATTTGATTTCGCTATTAACTTTCGAGCCTGCTCTTCTGTTGAACATAAACGTATATCTACTCTTCTTCTTACATTTTCCATCGTTTTCCCGAAAATGCTATTATTCATTAGTTTGTAATAATCCTTTTGAAAGTCATTTACAGATTTAGTTCTTAATTTAGTATTATAATCTATGTAATTTTTAAGCCAAGGAGATTGAAAAAATTTTAAAACGCGATGAATTTTTTTCAAGACTAACCTAATTTTAAATAAAGCTTTAAATTAGAATAATGGAGAACATATTTTGTTTTTGGTTCCAAAGTAGTTAAAAGTCTAGGCTCTTTACAATTAGGTGGGGGCTTATTTTCAGGGGCAAGGGGAAAGTCTGAATGTTTGTCATGCAAATCGGAAGGATATTCAAGATCTACTTCCAAGATGTAACCTACATCGGATTCGTCTGATAAATTTAAAATATCCTGTTCAGTTAAATCGTTATCACTCCAAACAAAATCTTTTAAGGGTAGATATTTACTCATTGCATAACTGTACAAATTATTTGCGTCAAGATACATTAAATATTTTATCTCATCATCCGGGTTAAAATTAGACATATATCTGTTGTTAGCTATAGCATAACGATTGCAACACTGACTTATACCTCCTCTTACACCCTTTTCTATAAAAAGAAGCATGTCGTAATCTGTAAACAGTTCGATAGCTACTTTAGTATGTAATAACATAGCATCCCATGATAAAGCTGGGGTGGTAAAATACCAACAGGGGTCAAGTTTATAAGTTTGCATGCATATTTTTCGAAAGTTTTCAAAGAGATCTGTTAACAATAGAACATCTGTTTTTACATATAGATCGCAGTATTCACCAAGATTATTTAAATGAAATTCATTAAATACTTTACATGCATGATTATAATCCTCTACACTTATAGCCTCCTCATTTAGTTTATTGTAAAATTTGCTAATAGGTGGTAAACAAGAATCTTTACACTTTTCAAAACTATCAAAATAATCATACGGAAAAACTCCCTTTCTTAAAAAGTAAATCTATTTTTCTGAGTCAAAATAATGTTTCATATATTTAAATTCATCTTTTTTTTAGTGTTTTTATCAAATTTTCCAAACTAGAAGACATGAATTTGAAAGAATCTAAAAACCTTAACTGAAAATCATTTGAAATATTTTTACTGAAGGAAATATATTTTCTTCGGTGTTCGGAATTAAATTAATTTGTTTTTCATCATATCCTAACTCATTAATAAAAATATGGGCGTCATATCCTGAAAGATTATGGAAGAAAACAGGCAAAAATTTGGGGTTTTCATTGCTAAATTACAACTATTGCAACAAGGGCCATTAAATTTTTTGAGTAACATGATTATGATCCCTAACCTTGATATTGTTTTCGTGAAAGGTTTGACCACAAACATAACAATTATTAGCATTATCATACAATTGCTTTTCTGATTCAGTAAGAGGTAATAACGGTTTTGATTTTTATAAATATTATCAATTTCTATTGCATCTTTTTCTAACTTTTCAATAAAAATTTTGGGGGCATCAATACCTCTATATACTACTGGATCTTTATAATGTCCCCCTTGATAACTGATAAAATAACAAAAACCTATTGGGACATGTTTTTCATAAATATTTGTAAACGAAAAGTTTGGATTAGGACAGCAAGTATCAGTTTTCCTAGTTACACACTCGAAATCCGCATATACAACAAAAGGTATTTTTAAACAATGTTGAAAATTTTTAAATTTTAAAAACTTACTTGTTTCTGACGGCATTACTACCCTTGCAGGATTTTTATGTATACACATCTCATTGTGCTGAAGAAGTTTGTATTCTGTTTGGAAAGCACTTAAACATCTTTTACATATAAATGTTTTATGTTGATGTTTTGTTAGTTGTTTCGAAACAAGTCGAGATAAGCTTTTAATGAAACAATAATGTCCAAACTCACATTTTTTACGTAAAGCAAATCTATATGTTTCTCACACACTATATCACTAATGAGGAGAGGAAATATTTTTAAATCTTCTTCAAAAGAATAAATGTTTATTCCTATATCGTTCATTTTTGAAAAATTTTTCACCTCGTTAAGCGGTGTTGGAAAGGATATTCCATCAAAGTTCAGCTTATTTAGGTGGGGGACATAACTTGACGTTTTGTTGGGGTTGCTGGTGTTGGGGTAAAGAGCTGCGAGAATAGACCACATGAAACACTGAGAGTCCTTTTATTGATGACATTGATGATTGCCTTTGTTTCAGCGATCTGCTTCGGCACCTCGATGAAGGATGATGAACCTCTGAAAGGAGAATAACGGTTCGTGCGGACTTCGAGTCTTAAAATTTCGTCCAGTGTCCAGCCCGAGTCTCTACCTTCAAAATCCTCGCTTTCTTTCACTATTTTCTCAGACATGTCGTCATAAAGTCTGGCGAGATTAGTTCCTTGTAATACATCATTATTCGGCGTTTTGAATTCTACGTTCTTTATCATTTTTCCAGCATCTGTCGCTTTCGAGTAAATGCAATGAACCCATTTACTCACTTTCAAAGCTTTGTAAGTTTCAGTTCATTGCGAAAAATAAAGATTGTCTCTTCTTTTCTTAAGAGTAGAAACTCTTTTATCCCCAGTGAACTATCGTTATTGGGAAGATTAAAAGTTTTATATGCTTTTGAAAAGCACTCTCGTTCTCTTTTGGTGGCAAGAAGATATTTTCAGGATCAGCCGTAGAGTTTTCAGCAGATGTGGACAACTGTGTTTTCTTTTTTCCTACTTGATACAGACAAATCCACTCTCTTTCTTTTCCCCGCTTCTTTCTCCAACTTTCTTTCGCATCTTTTATTGTTCAAATGTTTCAATAAGTTGTCTTTACGGGTAAAGGACGTATAGCAAAATTTACAAGTAATTTTCTCGGTTGAATGCACAGAGTCTCTGTGCCTTTTTAAGTCACTTTCTCGGACGAATTTTGTACTACAATCCGCACACTGAAGGACAGCATTTTTTTCATGAACTTGTAATGTATGGCGTTTTAAAACATAGTTTGTAACGAAGTTTTTTCCACAAATATTACAAGTATACATAATGAAGACGTAGAACTTATAGAACGTTGCTAAACACACACACACTACTAAATCAGCAATCAAATTTTGTGTTCTGCTACTCTGTGACAATCAGGCGCAATACATAGAATCGATAGAGCAAATTGGAATGGATATCTCCCACCAACCCCTTTTAAACTCCAGAGGTGGGTCCACTACACCCCCCCTCGTCATTTCTCATTGGTCGACCCAACAGAAATCTGCACACGGCCCGCAGACTCATAAGCGTCCTTATTGGTTCGAATCTGACAATAGCTCTATCTCTGACCCTCTCACACTCACTGGCGACACAAGGTCCGCCCGAACACCTGACCCCCTTACCACCCGCCGTTTTTGAGGCGCCGATGTATCGAGTCAGACGAACTCAGTCAAAAGATGAACAGCGGGGTTTCGTCCAGCCCATTAAGACTACAGACCCACTGACGTCGCAGACCAGAATCCCAACAATGAACAATGACGCCCAAGGCCATGTGCTCTGTCCCCAACCCTATCTGCTCTAATCCATCAAACACCATGAGAAAATATTCTACTGAATGTATATCACGATCTCACTTTTATCTGGTAACGAATCAAGACAGGAAAATACAGGATACAATAGATATGATTACGGACAGGGAAAGAATTTTCCTTTCGGTATCACACAAAATGAAATTTATAGAATTAAGTGACTAGTAGTATAAATAGCAACATCATTCATAAAATTATTTAGTTTAATCATGGATTCTCTCAAATTAGTTCATCCATTTACTTTAATCTTGGCTGGGCCATCTGGTAGCGGTAAAAGTCAGTTCGTTAAAAAATTAATCGAAAATAAAATGATTAAACCCTTTCCTAAAAATATAATTTGGTGTTATGGAGTTTACCAAGCGTTGTATGAAGAAATGCCGAATATTTCCTTTCATGAAGGTATCCCCTCTAATTTGCACCAGTATTTGGATGCGTTAATTGTTATAGACGATCTTATGGGAGAGTTAGGAAATGATCCCCAATTAACAAAATTATTTGTAAAATTTTCGCATCACAGAAATTTAAGTATAATTTTTGTGGTACAGAATATTTTTCATAAAGGGAAAGAAATTAGAGAAATTTCCTTAAACGCTCATTATCTTGTATTATTTAAGAATCGAAGAGATCAATCCCAAATTACACATTTAGGTCGCCAATTGTATCCTCGTAAAGTGAAATTTTTTCAAGAATGTTACGCAGATGCCACATCAAAACCGTACGGATACTTACTTATTGATTTAAAACCTGAAACTGATGAATCCTTGCGTGTGCGCACAGGTATGTTTCCTGGAGATGTTTTTTATGTATATCAACCTCGATGACCCATTACTTTGAAGCATATAAATAGATTCAAATTGTTCAATGAATATTCAATAGTTCACAAGATGCCGGTGTGTTCTGAACAAACTTTAGAGCTCTTAAAACTAATTTCTAAAACAAAACACCCAAAATCTATTTTGAAAAAGTGTTCAAAGAAAGAAATAAAAACTTTGTGCGAGTGTGTGCTGAATGTTTTATGTGGTAACATATCATTGACTAAAATTAAAAAAAAAATCGCTTATCTCCCTATAAAGAAAGCTTAAGAAAACTTTCTAACAAAAAAACACCTCTTTACGAGAAAAAGAAAATTTTAATTCAAAAAGGAGAAGGATTCTTAAATATTTTATTGCCTGCGACTATTTCAGTCATCAGTTCTTTAATTCAAAATGGAATTTAGCAAAAATTTGTACTGGTACCCGAAGAAAGAGTTCAAGTAACGGAACACTTATCGGAACTTGATCAACGCATGAAAAACATTCTCCATAATAAGGATTTAACGGAAGAAGAAAAAACAATTCTCTATTTACAAGTTTTACAAAATATACGCACTTTTCTAACGAAAATCGAAGAGAGTCTGAACCAGTTCCAAATGAAGCATCTCTATCAGAAAATCAAGAAACGGAATCATTAAAAGAAAATCTAAAAGAATCAGTAGTAAAGACGGAAAAAGAAGTGTTTGAGGATGAAATTTTTAGAATTGTTCCAGCTAGGTATAAAGAAAAAGCAAAAAAAATTTTTTCCAGTTTTTAAAGCTTCAAGAATCTTTCAGTTGGAATTCTGATGGTGAAATTATTTACAAAAACACTGTTATTCCAGGAAGCAATATTGCATTCCTCGTGAATGATTTTCTACGGAATCGAAAATCAGCACCTGAAGGAAGATATGTATTTTTAAGAGCTTTGAATGATGTAAATTTACCGAAAAATCTAGATGTAAATAAAAATTGTATCAGAATAACAAAATTATTAAGAAACCAATAATGTATGCTCGCAGAAATGCATGGTTGAAACTTTGAAATAAATGATACTCATTTGATTAAAAAAAAAATTGTCTCAGTTGTCTCTTTATGATTTGAACAGTTTTCTTTTGCTGAAGAAAATATACTTATTTGATAAAATTTAAAAGTTTCAAATATATAATTAAATAAAATTATATTAATCTTTTTGGGTGAAAAATTTATCATAGAAAAAAAAAATTTTTGAGAGAAAAAGAAATTTAACATAGAAAAATATTATTTTTTTTTTTTTTAGAAGAAAAAAAAAATTATCATAAGAAAATAAAATAGAAAATAGAAAAAAATTAAAGAAAATAAAAGACACACACATATTTAGTTTCATTCCATTTTTTTTTTTTCTAAATACAAATCTTACACCATATCGTTTCTTTACAAATTGATACATTTGAAAATCATTTATATACAATTGATTCAAAATATAATGCATAGAATAGCCTTGGCTGCGTTTGAATAAAAAGTAAATACAGTATTGCCCACAAACATTAGATGTTGGTGATTGAAACACTTTAGAATTCCATAATACATCTAAATAGGTAGTAGTACTAATGTTATAGAATACAGGAGGTTGTCCAAACGAGTCATAAAATTCTAATTCTCTTTTATCATTTACAAATAATGCTAACCAGTGTGTTCCAGGTTGTGATGAGTCATCAGAATTCACAATAGCACACATGTTTTCTTGCAGAGGAGGGAGCGTATCTCTAGAATAAACACCTTGAAAATAGGGGGACGTTGTCTTCTCTTGAGATAAAACTGTATACATTTGCATTCCATCCATTCTTTAATTTCCGAAATCATACAAGATATTTCTCGATTTGTTTATTTCGATTAAATTTTCAAACTCGGCAAAACGATAACACATACGGTTTGTTCTAAAGATTTGCTGAATTTTAATTCTAATCGCAAATTGCTATGTTTTATCAGACTTAAATGTTCTCCTGAAGAACATAAATCCGGTGAGAGGTTAAATCCAAACAATGTATTTGAATCTTTATATTCTTTTCTAGAAATAAATATACCTCTGTCTTGACCCATTCGATCTGTCCCAACAAATAGAGTTTGATAGGCCCGTATGTATTGATCTTTAGAAAAATCGAGTTCTAATGGATTGTGAGGCACTGGTTGTCCATCCACATACACTCCAATAAAATTTAAATTAAAATGTTTAAACTCATAAGGAGATTTTGAAAATGCTCCGTGAAAAGCTTCATTATCTACACATCCTACAAAAAGTTTTTTTTGGCATTTGGCCTGAAAATATGTTATCTTGAATAAAAGACATGCTTCCTTTAGGAATCGAATACACTTTGCACAGAACTCGGTTAATGGGATATTTTGCGCTTGTTTTTTCCAGTGCTTTCGCATGACCAAGAATAACTCCAGGATTCACACGAACTTTTCGTATGAATAAAGAAACATGATCCAAAACAACTTTAAATCCCTCAGATCCTTGTAAACAAAATTCGGGCTTGCTTCGTATTAATTTTATTTTCAAATCCACTAAATTGAGTAAAAGACGATCTTGATGAAATAAATCCGAATGTATACAACCAATCATGTCTACAGTTGCACTTTCTTTAAAAATTCGGTTCTTTTCTTGAGACCATCATCAGAATCCTTGTAAAATAGTTCAGCCGTTAATTGGGAAGTTTTGCTGTCATATCCATGGTTTAAGAGAGTTTCAATATAAGATCGATAGGGATATGTATTACTGGAATTGGAAACCACGCGATCATTTAAGGATACATCTACTTGAGAAAATAGTGAATGTAGAAATAAATTCACAGGTCCTATAGTATCATCTTTAGTAATAGGCGTATTGTCCACTTTTACTATTTTCGCTTTTACGTATAATTGTGTTTGACTGAGATCTATGTAATCTTCTGCACTTCCGGAAATGTGAAATTCTACAGGTGCATTATCGAAAACGTTAGAAAGAGGATGAAATTGTTTCCACTGCCCATCTTGAATAACTGTTTGAGTTCCTGGTAAGTTGAAAAGTTCCAATTCAGATTTAACACATTCAGGAGAATCTTTAAGAATAAATGCCATTTTTACGAGTCGAAAATGTCACGTACACTCACTTTACGTGCTTTGGATGAAATGAATTTTTTCTGTTTCTTACGCTTTCTTTTATACTGTCCTTTTCCTACCATAGACTGAACTCTATCAATAGCTTTCTGAGCTAATTTTTTTTCCACTTTCTTTGCTTCTTGTTTTTACAGCTTCTTTAAAATTTTCTCCTGACAATACATCAGAGGCAACACGACTCCCTGTCATTAATACTTCTTTTCCAATAGTTTTACCTCCTTTTACTAAAAAGGTAAAGCTGCTCTAAACAATCGACGAAATATTCCTCCGATTCCATAACCCTTTTGAAAATTAATGCCCTTGTAATGAGTCAGACCCGAACCTATTTGACCTGCATAATGGTCTTCAAATCTTTTAGTACAGCAAACGTATGGTACACTCATCTTGGTCTTTTATCTCCAAATGAGGGTATGAGAAATGCATTGCTTTATTTATAGTATTTGCCTCATGCGAAAATGAAGCACTATGATCACTTTACCTCTTTCAAAGGGAACAAAATCACCAGAATTGAGTCTCAGTTCAGATTGAATAGTTTGAAACGAGTGTCTCACCAAAGGTAAGTATTGAGGTCTATCATAGTATTGACTAATCGTTTCCCCGTCTTTACCTTTAGTGCGAACGATTCGCAATAAAGGAGCCTGTGTATCCCCCACAATTTGGGGTGAAATTAGATCGGAGTAAACGTAAAAAACTGAAAAATTAGACCATGCATCAGCAACGAATTCGCTTTTCATGTTACCTATTATAATTGCATTGCGTTTGAATCCTAACAATTCGCCTAAATTCTCTAAGTGAAGGCTGCTACCTTGAACTGCATTAATTTTCACCCGTTTTGTTGCTTTATTGTAAATTATTGTGAACCGATTAGGATTTTTGGGTAAAGCAAGTTGTACGGCTGATATAATATCTAACATTGTTTCATAACAACCCACATCAATTGTTCGCTTAACAGTTGAAGAGATATTGCCGTCACCAGCTTTGTATAGAAAATAATTGTTAGTTTCATTTACGTTAAGCCAAGAATGAGGGTAGATTATTTCAGACAATCCCACTTCCCATTCACCATTTAAACAAACAGGAGAGGTAATTGAGTTTTGAAATGAGATATTTTGTTTTCTGGAAAGAAATGCATAGAACTATCAGAAGGTAATGTTACGTAGAAAGACATTTTGAAAATGAGTTGGCAATAAAAAAGTTTAACTATTTATACTTTTTGAATATCAGTCACCCAATCATTAAATTTTTCAGGATAGCCTAAAAATTTAACAAAATATTCAGTGATTCCTCCTCTTTTTCTTTGTTTGATAACATTCTCTACAGGGTAGAAACCAGAGTCGACAACTTTTTGTAATTCTGCTTCGTAATAAGTACCTTTAATCTCTTCACCTTGTAAATCTTTTAATCTATAAACAATCGGAATTCTTTGCACGATTTCAAAAACTATGAAAAGTTCTCTTCTCCAGTTTTGTTCGTATCCTTTTTCAAAGTGAAGTTTTTGTTTATTAATGCGTACAATATCACCAATTTTAAATCTAGGGGCTTTAGGTTTCTCATTTCTTAGACCACCGTATAAATTTTTTAATACCTGCTTTCGGTTATGTCTACTTACAGAAACAGGTTCCATTTTAATTGAACGGTGATACGAGTGATTATAACTGTGTATTAATTTATCAATGACGTCGATGTAATTTTTAGTGTTAAATTCAGTGAAATATTTCCACATTTTTGTTTTTAATGTCCGATTAAACCTTTCAACAATGCTAGCTTTTGTTTCGTTATTTGTAAAAAAAAATTTACATTCAGATTTTTTAAATAATTTTGAACTATTTTATTTAAAACTCCTTACCGGCATCTGTTTGCAACACTTTAGGCTTCCTTTCTTTAAAAATAATTTCTAGCCCAGACTTTACACTTTTTCCAAATTTATCTTTCAGAGGAACTGCCCAAGCAAATTTTGAAAATAAATCAATGCAAGTTAACAAATACTTATACCCTTTATTAAATTCTGCTAAAGACTGCATATCAACTAAATCCGCTTGAAACTGACGATCAATATCACTTACAAACACTCGATTCCGCTGAAACTTATGTCGAACAGGTTTATGAAGAGTGTAAGCATCTTTCTGCGATAACCAATGTTTCACATCTTTTTTACTATATTTCCCTTTTACAGAGCGATGTAATGCTTCCACACCCCCGAAGCTATTTGGAACTTCAGGATTTTCGTAAAACGCTGCTAAATCTTGATGCATTGTTACCGATGAAAAGAACTTGATTGAATGACTATTACAATGAATAGTTATATTATTATATACTTTTTTTGGGAAAGGCAAAAAAAGTTTATGTATAAAAACATGAGCATAAATTTTCTCACTTTCATATGAAATACATTTAAAATATCACTTGTACATACTTTGATAATTTCTTTAAAAATACTCTTATTTATTTTTAAGATGTGAAACGATTTCAACATAAGTTAAACTAACAAACAATAAAAATAATAAGAACTCAAATTCAGCATATAAAAAAAAAAAAAAAAAAAAGAATTTTATTCAAATTTATAAAAACAAAATATATTGTGTGAATCTTATAAAAATCTTTAAACAAAATCCTCATAGTATTCAAAACAATCAGGTGGACATAACATGTCTCTTACTTCTCTTAAAATAATATCCAAGCGAAGATTTTTTAAAAATTCTTGAGTTACATAATGTACAGGTTTTAACAATAAAAAGTGTTCATTTTCAAAAAGATTATGATAAAAACAATCAGCTATCTCATTAGCTTCAAGTGATGAAACATGTGAATTAAATGTTTCTTCGCGATTCCCCATAACTCCTCAGCGAAAGTCTGAGGCTGTTTCAATCCTTTTTCGTTCAGGAGGCTACAAATAGATTTTTTCAAAATTTGCGTCAAGTATTGTTGACCCAGACTAACATCCAAAGAAGAAGGTAATGTATTTTCTATGGGGCCTTCGCAGAAGGTTTTATATGCAGTTAAAAAGTCCATACACTGAAACATATTGTCTATAGCAGCATTTTCAATAGCACCATATTTTTTAATCATTTCAGCCCACTGCTCTCGGGATATGGTTATTTCTTTAAAAGTGGGCTCTTTATCCGGACTGTATTTAATGCGCTTGAAAGTAAAATCAATGAAGTTCTCACTAGTTATTTGAATGTGTCGTTCAGGAGGGAAAAGTCCACTTGGTAATTCCTCCAGTGATTCCGGCACTTTCTTTTACGCATGATATATTCGATCCACCGTGGGTCTAATGTTATTCCCTCGGGAGTTGGGTAGTATGTTTTGCCATATTTCTTGAAACGTCTTATGTGTACTGATGCGGAATCATAATAGGTGCTTGCAAAGACAAAAACATCATCTCCAATTGGAAATACTCCATCTGGTATGCAATCCTCGGTAAATTTTCCATACTTCTGAAAATAATATAACAAAATTAATAAAGATCAGAAATGTGTAAAAAAACATTATAAAAATTACATATTAAATTTATTTAATGTTGTTACTTACTTTTGAAACTTCTCTTCTGGCTTTCTTATTTACAGAAGATTCCCCGGCTTTTCCAAACTTTCGTTTTTCACTATGTGTTTCAGACATCACCATATTTTTTTTTCTTGTTGAATACAGCCCACCGCAATACTAACAAACGAAATGAATTGTGAACTAAAATGTGATAAGTGTCTAACGCATATCAACCGAATTACACTTGAGCGGCGTTCGCTGAGTGGTTGAAAGCAATGTATTCATCCGCTCTAAGCATTGAGATAATTTCTGACGTAGAATTCAGTCGCCGTCTTGTAGAATCAAGATCAGACAAGCTAAAACAAGTTAAATCGTAACCCGTTCACGCTGATGACGAGTATACTACGGCACATTTTTCTGAATAATCAATTTACTTTGTATCTTTACTGTGTGTGTATGTAATCATTATACTGAATAAAAATTTACACATTATTAAAATAATATAAATTAAATATTTTTTTTTTATTTCATTTTAATCAAGAAAATGATTTTAAAACATGTCGCCGTCTGCTTCGCCTGCAAAATTAAATTCATGAGATTATAAACATAAGTTTTTCTTCAGGTCTGTATGCCTTCATAGGATAATGGTTAGCGTAACTGAAAAACTATTGTCCTGTGGAGACATTTTGATCTGAGGCCGTGAGTTTGAATCTGGATTTTTTTTTTTATTTGAGCGTTATTTATTTCAATCATTTTAAAATCTATAATTAGTGTACATTTTAATCAATAGGTGGCGCCATGAGCACGTTTAATATTCCCATACTTCCATTTTTTGTGCACATTTTTTAAAAACAACTCAACTTAGCTGTAGAAAAAAAAACAATTCAACTCGCCCCCTCAACTCGAAAATCAAAGCCAATGCAGGAGAAAAACAACTCAACTCGTCAGTAGGAACGAAACAACTCAACTCGGCAGCAGGAACGAAACAACTCAACTCGGCAACATGAACGAAACAACTCAACAGGAACGAAACAACTCAACTTGGCAAAGGGCGAAACAACTCAACTCTGCAGCAGGAACGAAACAACTCAACTCGCCAGTAGGAACGAACAACTCAACTCGTCAGTAGGAACGAAACAACTCAACTCTGCACTGCCGTCGACCGCCTACAACCGCCTGCAACCGCCTACAACCGCCTGCAACCGCCTACAACCGCCTGCAACCGCCTACAACCGCCTGCAACCGCCTGCAACCGCCTGCACCGCCTGCACCGCCTTTACAGCAGAATCGGCTTTTTCTGTCATCCACCCAACCTATATATTGCGTGAGAAAAGGCAGTCATACAGTTTACAGAGAAGCTATTCTGCTTCAGAATCTCGTAAATTTATTGTAGAACAACAACTTGTGATCCCATAAGAGTAATCCTCTGTTAATGCCTTGTTATTTCAATGTTTGTAAGGCTCATAAAATTCTAATTAAATTGCATTGTTTAAACACTAGCATAAAAATGAATCTAGTCGCCCTTATTTATAAAGCTGATATTTCAAAATGTCTGAAAGAGGCGCACGTTTCACTTTATTACAAGGGTACAATCATAATATTTATATCTGAGTTTATTGTTTACGTTAACTGCATAAAGTTGTAAATCTATTTTATGAAATCCCGCAATACTGTCGCCATTAGAGTTTTACAGGTCTTTTCTATAATTTTTTTAATACACTTTCTGAAGACTATGTCTTTCATAAACATCTTTTATTTTTGTTTAATACTATGTTTGTTAATGCCATGCTCCTTTCTAGAAAATAACAGGTGTCTACCAAATATTATATTACGAGTATTTGATTAACTTCTGTAGACATGATTTTTTTCCAATTCCTTCTATTATTTCACTCTCTCCCTATATTTATTTATTTACATATAGATATATCTTGTTTAAATTTTCAATCGTGAATAAAATACTTCCTGTTCATCCATTCAAGTTCAAACACATTTTTTTAAAAATTTGTAGTGAATGATACTTTGTGTGAATACATTTTTTTAAATATTAATTCATTGATTACACTAAAAATGAATAAATAGTAACAAACAAAAATAATAGTCCAACAGCATATATAGAAAAAAAATCGTTCGTTGTGTCCCTGTAACGTAATGGATGGCGCATTGGCGTTCGAACCCCACCTGAGATGGCCTAATTTCTGAGAATGTGATTTCTTTTTTTACTACACTATTTTATTAGAATAATTAAATTTAATTAATGAATAAATAGTAACAAACAAAAATAGTCCAACACCCTATATAGAAAGGAAAATTACTTTCTATTTTGTCACTTAATATTGTGATTCTGTCATATGTATATACACATTTATATTAATTGTAACTATTTACTATAAAGTAACTAAAATAAAAAAAATTTTGTTGACTTAAGTAGGAACTGACTTAAAAATTTGTTTTTATGCTACACTTGTTCTTATTAATGTCGCATTTTGAAGCTGTACATGTTTTATTGGTGACGGATCTCATAATTTTGAACTATTATAATTAAATTTATTTAAGAAACTAAAATTAACAAGGTAAAAAATTTAATTTATTCCTGTACATTGCACAATTCCAATATGTATATAATTTTGTACAGTCAGATTTCCCCAACATGGGGCTGCTAAGAGCGGAAGTCACTGCTAAGTAGCTTTTGTGTGGCGATTGCGAGAACTAATGAGTGAGTATTGACGTCGCTCTATTCAGTTACTCCAGGGCTTTTGGCAACGGACCTCATAATTTTGAATCATGGTGAAGTGACAAGGACGACACCTGAGCTGCCCCTCCTAACTTCCACTCCACATCAATGGGAGGATGTTTGGGCTTCGACAGATTTAACGTGCATCGTGGGTCTTCAGCGGTACAAAGCTCGAACTCATGACACGCCGGTTACGAGTCCGTTATGTGTAACATCTGACATGTTATCGTGGTAAATACGCAATATTAATTTATTTCCTGAAAAAAATATGAATCGAGTATGATTGAAAAAAATTTTCTATCGAGAATAATTATATCTTTAATGAAAATTGTATTTAATTATATATAATAAAAGGAGTAAGAAAAATGCAATATTTTATCAAAAATAATTATTTTTGTTCAATTTGGGGAAGAGCGGAGACAATAGATTTATGAAAACTAAAATATGACACATACTTGTGATTTCAAAGTATTTCATCGTTGGGTGGATGATCTGAGTACTCCGCTCTTTCAAGCTACAACCTCATATCAGTAGGTATTTGAGTAACTGTACATGATTGACTTTTGCCCTTTGTTAAGTTTAAATGCTTTAAAAATAAAATAAAAATACTGGGGATTTCAGGAAAATAAAAATTTAAAAAATTAAAATGGATTAAAATTGCGAAAAGAAGCTTCAAAGTCGGCACAAAGCACCGAAAATAAAGTTAAAATTTCTATCTTGGGTGGGTGGGGCTAAGCTGACCAATGGGAATGCAGCTAGGATCATGAAAAAGTAGTTGAAAATAAAACAGAAAACAGCTTTTTTAAAGGCTATTAAAAATATACTATCAAGAATAAAAAAATGTAGAGGAACATTTAAATAAAAAGAGATCAGTCGGATTAATTTTCCGAGGAAAATTAAAGAGTATACAAAAAGTGAAAATTGAAAAATGGAAGAATCTGGGGATCGAACCCGATGCAAAGCATTGCGAGCGAATGACTGACCACTAGACCACGGGGGACTCGTGGAAAGAGGTGAAAAAACATTTAAGATAGAGGAAGCGAGATTTGAGGAGAAAAATAATAACATGAAGAGGGGGTCAGAGAATATTTCTAAGTCTGTTGAAATTTGGTTCAGGGATATATTTTTCAATATATATATATATCCAAGATCGAGAGATTACTAGTATTACCAATGTTCTGAAAGAAGTTTGTTGCAACCTTTTTAATGATTTGTCTAATTGACAGCTAATTAGATTAACTATCTGACTGAACTGTCTAATTTTACTTGCGATCCTGAGGTCAAATTCAAAGTATTTAAAAACCGTTGAAAAACAGCGTCAATAACAGTACCACTGTAAGCACTCGAAACATTCTAATTTGTGCTCATTTCGAGCTTGAGTTCACCATTCATAAAAGCTATGAGCGGCTCAGCTTTCGGCAAACTGAAGTTAAAGTTAAAATCACCACTCAAAATCAGAAGAAGCGAGTGATAATTTTTTTAAAAGAGCAGAATCCCCTTCGTTACATGGTAAAAGTACAAAATGCAGGAAATCTTTAATTTTTTTTTAACCGTTTGATTCGAAGAAATGTATACGACCACTAAAATCACTTTTTGTCCATTTTTAAATAAGCATTCTGCCGCACTTATGTCCCCCAATATCATGACTAACGGATTTAGAGTCAAGCGTTCGAGTGCTTGACGGCTACTAGAGTTGGACCCCCAAGCGAAGGTAGCGAAACAACACAGCCACGCACTCTCATTGGTCAAATCAAGTAGCGCGTGCTTACGTCACATCCTGTTACACATATCCGTCCCTTTTCCCAAAATCACTCCCAACAAATTTCCAGCAACCGAGAGGAAAGAGAGAGAGAACTGATGTTACACATCAATATAACTTAAAAAACTCTAGTTTTATTTATTAAAAATTACATCTTCCTCAATATTTATATATTTTTTTCCTAATGGCCCTATCATCTCAAACTCCTCAAAATCACTCTTTCAACCTAGTCGGATACTTTAAGGCAATGAAAACGCAAGGATGAATTAGTATTAATTATATTTTAAAAAAATACAGAATTCAAATTTTTTCCACTATAAAATTTTTATTCGACTTTCAGTTATACTATTACATTCATGTTTTAATTCTAGATAAAATGGAAGACATTTTATCACAAGACACAAACATTTATATAAGCAAGTTAACAAATATGCTATAATGATCAACAAGTATACTGATATTTTACACAAAACATCCATCAACAGACACAATAATGTACATTAAATCGTCTTGTATTAAAATATTTAGAGCAACAGAGTCCATTTATTCTTAAGTCAATTTATTTACACTCAATCTCTGACAATGACACATTTTTCAATTAACAATTGATTTTTATCATTAACAGGTTTTATATATTCACAACAAATGTTTTATAAAATATATATTAATTCTTTTATATAAGCTACTTTGTTTCATCTAAATGGAAGATATATTGAATTGTATGGCAAATTAAGCATGCCTTTGACAATTTTTTTTTTTTTACTTTGTCCTTTGTATTTGTAGCATAATTTGCTTGCGAGCTTGAATACAGCTAAGTCTGCAAAGAAACCAATGCAGCGGTTTTGTTTGGACGGCAACTAAATATTCACCAGGATTTTATGATGCTTAAATCAGAATTTGATTAATTTTTTTAAAAGAAAAAACAACTGTAAGCAAGGCTATTTTGCTTTAAGCTACAATTTGAGTTAGATTAAGCGAAAAAAATTCGACTTATAATCAGTAATATATGTTTTTTACTTTTTTAATTGTGATGCTATAATGTTTTGCCTTAAAATTAAGTGAATTAATTATTTTTGCTTCGAATGAATCTCATGCTGTTATTTCAAGCTATTTTAACCAATGTTTAAAATATTTTCAAAAAGCTTTTAATCATCAGATGTCTTGAACTTGTTTCTCTACAGATATTTATGAAATTTCTTTTTGAAGTAGTATAAATTTTATTGACTCGTGACACAGCACCGGTAAGACGGTAAATTTTTACGATGCTATATTTTTAAGATTTATTTGTTGTTGGTTTAAACTTGTTTGCTCCGAAATGAAAGTTTAGTCCATTTTAAAACAAAAAATGGCATAAATTTGTATCTTTATTGAGCGTTTGACAAACTTTCGGATACAATCTAAAGCTCTTATCAAACCCCCATCACAAAATTAAAATAACCATACTATTATTTTTTGTCTAACTTTAAATATTCAAAACTACTAATATTACGTACTATATAAATTACTTTTAAATTGTACTTTTACTGAGACTAATACGTTTATATGACAAATAAATGTAAAACTATAAAATTGAATATTTTAAATATTTGTTCTAAAAACAGTTCCTGAATAATTGAAAATTCTTAAAATGTTTCTGAATATTATTCAATAAATTGACAAATGTTGAGGATGAAATAAATATTAGCTTCAAACTTGACAACTGAACAAAAATATTTTCGTACTCAACATTTAAAGCATGTAATAAATATTATATTACTGCTTCTCTAGGAACATATATTTTGCTCTATTATGCAATCTATGTATCAAGTATGTTGGAATATATACTTAACGCATCGTTTATATTTACATCTTTTTAACATTAAAATTAGCGGACGCAACCATTGGAAGAACAGTTTTTATCATTTAATATGTAAATATTTCTGATTCAAAAAGGAATATAAATAAGCCGAGTACATATAAAACGTTAACAAATATTGAAAACAAATAGCTCCCTCGTATTCGTGAAAATACGCTTACAAAACAGCGAAATGTCAAGGAGTCAGCAAAAAGGACAATGACATAAGGCACTTCTTGCTAAAACCGAGAACTTCATTTCAGGCAGATCCATAACAACAAAAGACAAAATGATGTAATGCGAGACGGAAAATTCTTCATGAACTATATATATGTGCATAACACAGGTATTCAAAAAGTTGTATTTGATCACCTTGGAAGACTGGTGAAGAGTGTGATTCCTTCAGGTGTATGAGCTTAGCATGGACTTAGTTTGTCACTATCTGACATGATGGCTGGCACCTGAGATGCTTTGTAACGTCGAAGATCAGATTTTATGAAAGCTGAAAAAAAATATTGAAAAATAAAAAAAAAATCATTGAATTGTAACTGAAATTGTGTGGGACTCAAATTTTAGTTTAAATGCTTAATTTTTTCATTGAAATCATTCAGAAATAAAATAATTTAACTGTAAGATATATTTCTACCATTTGCGACAACATCAGTAGTCTCAGTTTTATTATTTCCTACTTTCATTTGACCCAAAAGTTATTTACAATGTAAACATATCAAAAATTGAAAGCATTTGTTTTATGCTCTATCTGAACGCTTGTGATTATGTTATCAAGATAAGGTAAAAGTATTTTAAATTATAGTTAATTTTTCTTTTGATATCTCAATATCTCAATGTTCGATAATTAAGCTTTATTTGACAGAAATATCATTTCACGCAAAACTATTGTTAAATAACGTTTATCTTGAAAACAATCGATGAATGAGTCATAGGAATGTATTGATACTTCCTCATTATAATCTAGCATTATCTTCACTATACACTATTAAGACTATGCGTCAGATTGCAACTTAAAAGCAAATTTTCAATTTATTTACGTCATACAGCTTTAAATTGGTTCTCTTTACTAAAGACTATCACACTTATTATTTAATAGTAAATTATTTATAATTTTTATTTGCATACATTTAAAAATAGTTTTACCCCAGAAACAGTATTCACATTATTCTTAGTCCTCGTATAACAAAGAAATTACATTTAAGAACATTAAAGGTATTTGTTGAGAATTTGTCAGCTAACGTTTTTTCAGATTGTTCAGCAGATGGCACCAACTGTGTTTTTCTTTCTAGTATATAAAAAGAGCGGAGAATTTTGTTTCATTAGAGAAGTTATAAACAGTGCACGCACTAGCGAGCTCCACGACCCTTCGGATCATCATGAGCGATACTAGCGAACAAATGGAATTTTCGCCGACAAAATTTGCACAAGTTGCCGCCTGCGAGAAACTCAGAGATACAGTAACAGGTATCTCAGCTCTTCACAAGTCGCTACACGAGATGGACGGACGTTCACCCAGTCCCAGGAATTCTTACAAGGATTTGTACCTATCAAGCACACAGGCCATGATCAGGAGAAAGTAGGAATGGTAAGTGAGCTTAAAACCCTCCCACCATGTACTAGATAAGACTGCCAGGATCATAAGACTCCCTCTACCTCGGTAGAAGAGGAAATTAATTTAGAATCTTCCCTTCCTGAAAATAAAATTAAAACTAATAGCAAATCTAATAAGAAAAAAACTAAGCAAAAAACGTAAAAAGAAAAGTAAGGAATCTACGGAAGAGTTTATCTTTCCCAAAAAGACCGCCAGACCAATTTCCCCA
>BMAU01007911.1:0-12754 GCA_019973935.1 Trichonephila clavipes | reverse complement strand
CATTTAGAAACTAAAAAAGCATGTGTAATTATTGATTATTATCTATGTTTGGAAAAGTTTTGTTTTTAGTGAATGGCAACGTTTTTTGTAATCGCGGTAGAAGAGAATATAAATAAAATGGAGTCAAAATAATGTAGTAAGACCGTATCTTTAATATTAAGAAAACCGCACAATTAATAATTTTAGAGGAGAAACGACTGAATGAGAAAAAAAATTTTAGATAGAATCTCATCATAAGGGATAAATTATAAACAGTACAAATTATCAAGATGCGTTAATTTTTATATATGACAAGCCCATAAGGTTACTGGTAATTATTAAACTTGTTCTTAACTAAGTATCGTTAAATTAATTATAAATTATCAGTTTTTACTGCACGCACACAATTTTATAAGTGCTTTATATCAGTATAAATTTGTATTTAATTTTTTATGATGTCAGAATGCATTTCGTTTGCTTACTTTCTGTAAATTAATAATTAGTTCTAAAGTAAACTCTTGTTTTCGACTCTTCAACAGGTTCACGCCTCCCTCCTAGAGCTATCATGCCCCCTAGGGGGTGCGCCTCGCAGTTTGAAAAACGCTGATTTAATCAATTTGCGCAGTTATGACGTAAAATATTGTTTCATAATGGAAGTTAAAAAATGATCAGAGACACATTTGCTTAGGAACCTCCAGAATTAATGACTCTCGCATTTTACAGAAACTGGCAACATATAATATATTTATTAGTGATTCGTCCGCAAATAACAAACTTTGCCTTTTCGAAAAACATTCTGATGAAATACATATTATGTTAGGATCTGACATAGTTGGGAAATTATATTTACTGGTGAGGTAAAACAACCTTCCGAGGGTCTTACAACTGTGAATACTCGCTTAGGATGGACAGTTATGGGAAAATTAAGCAGTGAATCTAAATTTGAAGTGGGAATTTCCTTCTTGTTCATTCTCTTCTCTTACTAACGGAGAAAAATTATCAGATCTTTGAAATTAGATTCTTTAAGAATAAAAGATCACAGTGAAAAAGAAATCGAAATTAGAATTCCAAGATCTTGCTTTTGAAACATTTTGAGAATACGTTATTGCGGGATGATGAAGGTAGATACATTGTTACTATTCCGTGGATAGAAGGCAATGAAAAAATTGAGGATCACTACAGCTTAGCAAAGGGAAGATTGGAAAAAACTTTAAAATTTACAGGAAGACTATGTGATTATGAACAAGTATTTGTACATTGGGAAAAGGAAGGCATTATTTAAAAGATTGCACAAGATGAAACATACAATGGTGGGAAATTTAATTATTTGCCACACAGAACTGTATTCGAGGAAAATTCCACGACTACGTTTCATCCTGTGATTGATGGGTCAGCTCATCATGGAAAATCTTGTTCGTTGAATGATTGCGTGTAAAAGGGGCCCAATTTGATGGAATTGATACCAGCAATCTTAAATCACTTTCGCTTAGGAAAAATCGGAGTCATATCTGACATTGTGACAAATCTATACGGAACTTTATCACTAACCTTCTGAGACGTCTTTTTAGGGAAATTTAATTCCCTACCGATTTCCAATCAACTCCAAAAAGAGGACAGGGATTCCTTCTTATATGCAGATTAGATAAAGTATTTAAGTCAAACGGAATAGTAAAGTGTGAGACAGTAGGAGAGAGAGATCGAAGCAGGAAGTTATAATAGGGAGGTTAGAGATTTATTATTGAAGATTTCTAGGTGGATAAATTAGGCACAGGAAGAGCTGAGATTCAGTGTGGTAAATATTGATTTATAATTAAAGTCTCATTAACAGCGCATCTGTGACACTAACGGAATTAATATCAGACACCGGAATAGCTTCAGGGAATTTTGATGACATGCAAATGGCCGTGATAAGATATCGATTCCCTGTAGATGTGATCGGGAGAGGCCCACATGCATCAATATTTAGCTTAGTAAAAAACCCCTGAATAACAGGGACCAATTTTAGTGGAGCTTTCTTTTTATCATTGGGCTTCCCAGCCCTCTGACACTGATCGCAAGTTCTTACAAACTGTTCCATATCTCTATAGCAATTCGGCCAGTAAAAATATCGGTTTAATTTGTCTTTGGATTTCGTAATTCCCAGTGTGCAGATGTTCCCTCATGACACAAGGATTTAATGGGGTCGCGCAACCCTTCCGGCACTACTATTAACTTCACCACGTTACCTAACTTATCTTCGCGATTTTTGACCAATAATTCTTTCTCTAGCGAATAAACCTGATTGGTAACCTGCACTTGACTGGCTGCCTGCTCGTATAAGGATTTAATCTCCTCGCTATTTTTTTTTGAGCATTGATTAAATTTTCTCGCGTAACCCTTAACAGCGCTAATTCCGGAACAAATTCCTGGAGTGCAGGTATTAAAATTTCGTCCTCTGCATCCGAAGAAACAATTATAACCTCCTCTTCCTTTTTAGCATCACCACTATCTATTCCCCTTTTTCTTCTCTAGCCGCTTTTGACTTGAGACCTTGTTTGGACAGCATTCAGTATTTCGACTGGCAGGAAATTATAGCCTAAATTTTACTTTTATTAGCTTGGCCGTTTTATTTCCAAGCAAATATCGACCGTGTTGATTTAAGTGATTTCCACAAACCGCTGCCTTAGTTTGCACCGTTCCAAAATTTCCGGAAATTTCCACGACCACCAAAAGGTAAACAAACTAATCTGGGCTTAACGGTTGTTTTACCCAAACATTTTCACCAGAGAAAGAAGAAGGATTTATGTATTTTGCACATACTAAATCTATTGTCGCTCCCGTATCTCTAAGAATGTCTATCTCGTGACCATTCACAGAGCCCTTTGTTGTATATGAATTAAGAAAATCCGGGTTTTCATTTCTTTCAATATTATTAAGAGTTTCCGCCGTTTTGTTTTTATTAATTTAGGGCAAAAACGGCTTTATATGTCCGGGCATATTGCAATGATAACATCGTTGTATCACGCGTTTTTCAAAAGTTCTCTCTCTAGTACTCTCCGGAACAGAAGCTCCTAATCTGGGGGAAGTTTTCCCAAATCTATTTTTCCTGGACCCCTGATTATGTCAAATTTTATCATTCCCGTCCCACTATCCATGGGTTTCGAATTTACCTTTCGGACGTCCTCATAATTATCAAAAAAGAGTTCTGCTATTTGAGTAGCTGATTTTAAGGTTTGCCCAATTATCTAAAAAAATGATCTTTCATACTAGCATTGGCGCGTTTTTTTAATTGATCTACCACCATTAGATCTTTTAAGATCTTGAAAGGTATTTATTTCTAAGCCAATCGGCCACTCATCTAGATAATTCGTAATTTCAAAAGTGAAATCCTTCCAGGTGCTATCGGATTTTTCTGGTGTTGGACAAATTTTTGCCGAAAGACCTCGGACTTAACTTGAATCTTTAAGTAACAATTTCTTTACATAATTGTAATTTTCGGCTTGTTCCTCGGTTCGCGAGCAATAAATTGCACGATCTCTCTAGGGATAACAAACCCAATAATTGCCCCACCCACTTTTTCTTTTCTATTGACGCCCTTTTTTAGCCTGGCGTTCAAAGATCACTAGATATAAACTAATATATGACTGCTTTTAGGATCGAAATCTGGAGATCAATTTTTTTTTTTAAGTTTAAATTAGAGGTTACAGAACATGCATTTGTAGAATCGTTTGATTCATCGTTTACCCTAAATCCGATTCTATTTTAAACCTTTCTAAATCAAATTTCAGCTGTAATTCTTTCTCTTTTAATGCCTGCTCCTTTACTAACTCCTCCAATCTTATTTTTCAGCCCTTTCTAACTCTTCCAATCTCATTTTTTTCAGCCCTTTCTAACTCCTCTCATTTTTTTCCTCTGTCTAATCTTTTCCGTTTGCAATGATAGTCTCTGCATATAGATTTTTAACAAATTCCTCTTCATAACCTTCACTGTTAGTGATTGCAATTTTATGCTAGGGACAGTCATATTTAAAGTGGCATTTATTCTAATTCTCAGCAAGTTGCAACATGTGTCTTGCTTTTACTTTACCAAGGAAAGTCATTTTTTAAACAATATCAAATAAAATATACGCTAAATTTTGCACTATTTTTTTGTTATATTCTCTATTAATACAATAACACTGGTCCCATGCATACACACAGAAATACACAAAGAAAAACTTAGCACTAAAAATAATCAAAATCATTCAAGAGACTTAAAAAACACAATAAATCTTAAGCTAAAGTGCACACAATGCTTGAAATACAATTACAATTCTCTAGAAACAAATAACACTGTTCCCATGCAAGAAAAAACACTAAGTATTTCAAAATTTGTAAAGACATTTTAACCAAAATTCCTAATACAACATGCAGTTTGCAACTAAAATATAACAGTACTCACCCATTTGAAGTACTCAGCTTTTGCTGTCAGAAGCAAATTATGTCCAGTAATATGGCACTAGTGGTTTTGAACTGTTCCGTGTGAACAATGGTCCTTTTTGACCAATCTTGAATCACTTTCACCCTTAACAATAAGTGGTCAGTTTGACCGGTATGATTCACTCGTGGCACTGCTTCAGATGAATTCAATCGCCTTTGCTTCCGAAAATCGCTTTTTCCTTCGGACACTGTGTGTGTGTGGCCGTAAACACTATAGATCAGTTTGATCTTCTTTGAGGCAGGACATTCTTTTTCTCCGAAGCTGAATTCAATCGCAGCACGGCTTGCGAAGATCGCTTTTCCTTCGGACACTGTGTGTGTAAAAAGCACTTTATAGATATTTGATCTTCTTTGAGCGGACGCTCTTTTTCTCGAATCTGTTCAATCGCAGCACGGCTTGCGAAGATCGCTTTCCTTCGGACACTGTGTGTGTGGCCGTAAACACTATAGATCAGTTTGATCTTCTTTGAGCAGGACGCTCTTTTTCTCCGAAGCTGAATTCAGTTGCAGCACGGCTTCCGAAGATGTCTTTTTCTCCCTGCGTTGCGGTCCTTTCGTAAAAACCCAAAATTTCCTCCTCTCACGGGTCCTGAATGCTAACTTTTTATCCCAAAGCGCTGCCACCAAAACTCTAAGCTGTAACGTTTGAAAGAATAACGGTAGCGTATTCTTGGTTGATTAAAATATGGAATTTATTTACGTCACAACTATTGAACATTATTTACTAAATGGTACATTAAAGTTATTAAATTTAATTATAGATTGTTAGAGTCCAATATTTTGTGAGAGGAGGATTCGTTGGCCACCGCTCGTGCAAGTTCAAAGCATCTCTCACTGCATCTTTCCGGTCGACGGGTTAGATTCCTCGGGGGTCAAAGGGGTTGCGCTGCAGCTCACCAAGATGCACGATATAGAACCCGGTGGAAAATACAGTAGGGGAAAATGTTGCTTGTACAATAATTAGTGATTTGGTTCTTTTGTGTCGGGAGCAATTAATCGAAGAGTAGAGAAGGGACACTGAGTTAGATCTCATATAAATTATATCGATACCTTGAAAACCCAGAGATTAGCTCGGTTATAATGCGACAATCTGTAAGAACTTTTCTCGCGACTTTCGATTTGTTGAGGGCTTGTTATTTTATGCAAAATACGCAACTACCCTAAGAAAAATGAGAGTACATATTCTGCAATCGTAAAGAGGAGAAATAATACGAGAATTTCCTGACAAGCCCATGGCGGGTCACTTAAGACGACAAAAAATGTATAATAAAATCCGTGATGTTTGTTATTTCCCCTATATGAAAAAGTATATTCAACAATATGTCTCCTTATGCCACGTATGCCAAACAGTCAATTATAAAAACGCGTTACCAGCTGGTCGTTTAATTTCGATAGTAACAAATTATCCGAATGAGATAGTGACGTTAGATTTATTAGGTCCGTACCCTGCGTCGCGAGTTAGACAAAACCGCTACGCATTAGTAATTACGGACCACTTTTCCAAGTGGCCCGAAGTCATACCCCTTAAAAAGGCTCAGCAAAAGTAATAGCAGATAGTTTATTTCATAATTATATATCGCGTTATGGAGCTCCAATAAAAATGATGAGTGATAATGGTTCCCAATTCATATATGAAATTTTTGAGCATTTGAGTAATCGATTGGGCATACAGCATGTGAAGACAGTTGTGTATAAACCTCAGTCTGATAGAACTGAGTTACCAGTTATGTTAACGATAACCCTGAAACCTGTGACCAGTTCTTACGTGAGGTCACCTATGCGATACGGATGGCAGTGAATGAGACTACAGTAAAGACCCCAGCAGAATTGTTTTTGGGTAGAAAATTGATTACCCTGCAGGCGAGATGTTCGGATTATAGAATCAATGACTGGGTTTTGTTGCAGACACATACCTTAATTTCAGCAGCGAAAAATGTGTTTGCAAAGTTTTAATCAAAGTTTGAAGATCCGTATAGAGTTATAAATGTGCAGAATAATAATTTAGTAGTTTGGAAAGCGGGAAAGATATTAACGGTCAACACATAGATCAAGTTCGATTTTATTATCAAAGGAAAAGTGACGAGAATGTGATAAGAGTTGAAAATTCGGATAGCAATGGTTCAAGTTATCAAGCGAGCGGTTTTGAGGGTGGGCGACCTAGATCAGATTGTTCACAAAATAGAAAGAATAGGAGGTCAGGTGAACGACGAAAGGTAAAGGGGAAAATGACAGGTCTTAAGGCGGATCAGGGTGAGAGGCACACGAAGGTTACCAATAAGCGTAGACCACATGTAGGGTCCTCAAAGGAATCCTTGCCACAAAAGAGCAGAAGGTTAAAGAAGTGTAGAAAAGAAGTGATCGGTTATAAAAGATCTATTAATTCAAGATCAGGGGGACCTGAAAGAAAGCGTGGCAAAGCGCCAGTTAAACAGGGAGATAAGAGGAGCTTACCAAAATCAACTAACAGTTTTGATAATTATAGAAAGAAAGTCCGGGGAGAGGAAGCAGCGATGCCAGAACGAGATACAAGCAGATACAATTTGTGGTCCAGGAGAAAAATAGCTGAGTCCAGACTATTCAGCGGACAGATTCAAGACCAAGGGGGACCAGTCTGGTCCAGAGGAAAAAGATATCAGGAGTTCAGACCCTACATAAAGATCAAGGAAGCAAGCAGCATTCAACAAGCTAGAGTCGTCATTAGACTAAGAGAGGACGGTCAGTTAGCGACGCTGACTGCTGTGCCGTTGGGACTGGGTTCGAATCCCGGAGAAGACATGGATGTTTGTAAATGTATAGTGCCTTCGGGGCAGGAGAAGGGGGGGTACTGTAAACAGCCGTCGAGCCGTAAGTCATCTCGTGAGGTTGGTGGAAGGGGAAGAGAGGTGGGAGGCCCCTGACCACCCCAGAGTGTTCTCCCTCTAAATTGGGGTGAAGCCAAGATAAACCGTTCTATCACCTGTATGGTGCTCAAAGCTACATCTAACGACAGGTGTCACTTAACCCTTTGCCATGATGAATTTCATGGACCTTGATTTGGCGTTTGCTGATCAGGTGGCATTAGCAGCAATAACAACAGAGAGGACTGTCAAGTGGTCAGAATTCATGAAGCAGAGGAGTCCAACAGCAACAGCGCCAGGAATTAGGAAGAAATTCGACTAGTAGAAGGTCAGAGTCATTGGAAGTCCTAGTACGAGACGTCAGCATTAGGACACATTAATCAGGTTATATCATTTCATTATATTCTTTTACTGATATGTAGTCAGGTGAATTATTGCAAGATGCAAGTCAATAGATCTTTAAAGTTTTTTTTTTTTTTTTAAAAAAAAGGTGCAAAAGTTGGCACTACAAAGAGGTACATTTTTCAAGAAGTATGAAAATGAACTTCTGTATTTGTAAATTTCTTCCAAAATGTAGAAAACAATTGTATGTATACAGTTGTTTACTGCTGTTTATGACTTGGCTAAGATACGAGAATTCCTTAGGTTTGTTTAAAATGATTATTGTAAAAATGTTTGTATTGTATACTGTATATTTTTATGTATTGAATGATATTAATGTACAGAGTGTTTTTTTCCAGGTATAGAAGTTTAAGTTGGCATTACTTTCCAAGATGGCGACCGATTTAACAGCTGTCAAGTGATCTATTCTCAGTTTGGTTTGGCAATTCATCATGAATAGACTCACGCTTGAACAACGCTTTCAAATTGTGCAATTTTATTTCGAAAATAATGGTCGCGCGCGCGCGATTTTCATAAGCGAATTTTGTTTAGTGATGAAGCGCACTTCTGGTTGAATGGCTACGTCAACAAACAAAACTGCCGCATTTGGAGTGAAGCTAATCCACAAGTGTATGTCGAAACACCGTTACATCCAGAAAAACTGACTGTTTGGTGCGCTTTATGGGCTGGTGGAATCCTTCTTCAAAAACGATGAAGGCCACAACGTTACAGTCACTGGTGATCGGTATAGAGCCATGATTACTAACTTTTTCATTCCTGAATTGAATAATCATGATGTCCAGGAGCTGTGGTTCCAACAAGACGGCGCAACATGTCACACAGCTCGTGCCACAATCGATTTATTGAAAGACACCACCTAATTTCACGTTTTGGACCTGTGAATTGGCCTCCAAGATCTTGTGATTTAATACCGCTAGACTATTTTCTGTGGGGCTATGTAAAGTCATTGGTCTATGCGGATAAGCCACAAACGCTTGACCATTTTGAAGACAACATTCGCCGTGTTATTGCCGATATACGGCCACAAATGTTGGAAAAAGTCATCGAAAATCGGACGTCCAGATTGGTCTACATCCGAGCCACCCGTGGCAGTCATATGCCAGAAATCATATTTAAAATGTAATGTCACAAGATTATCTTTCGAATAAGAAAAATTCATGTCAATCGAATAATACATCGTTGTTTTATTGCAATTTAAAGTTCTATACCTCTAAAAAAACACCCTTTATATCAATGTAGACATATGGTTGAGATCTAAATTGCTTTAATTTGTGATAAATGAATAGATGGATTCTTAAATTATACATTTTAATGATATTTCCTTCTCCATGATATTTAATTATGATATGTATTACATTAGATTTATATACATTGTATCATAGCTGTTGAAAATGTTATATCAATTTTAAGAATATACTATTTAAACATGCCACTTAAATAATGTTTTCTTCTCTAATGAGGATAAGTTTGTGGGTACCTCATCCTACAATTGCATTATCTTTTCTAATAAGGTTTTTAATTACTGTATATAAGTGAAGGAAAGGCCTTTTTTATGTTTAAACTGCTATAGATATGCATTAAATTTTAAAAGCTGAGAAATTGTTGTTAGTGAAAATTTATATTTATGTTGTACTCAAATTATGAAAGAAACACATATCTGTTTGTGAAGATGTGAAGGTCCCTCGGGACCTCACTTTGAAAACGAGAGTAATTTTGAGTCGCAAAAGAACCAGTAGCCATTTTTATAAATAACTTTCTTTATTTGGTTATCTTTCCCAAATAGAATCAAAAACTTATTAACAATTGTTACTAACAATATTATGAGGTTTTAAAGATAATATCCTTTAAATTAACTCAATTAATTAATGATCTAATTAATTAATTTATTAAATAACGATCACGCAGAAATTACCACGATAAGAGATCCCAGAATTATATTTAATAATGTTCTTGTTGAACATTTAACTTTAATCTGACTCTTAAAACTTGAGTGAGACTTTAAATTCAAAATAATAATTACCACTCGGAATCTCAATTCTTCATGAGGTTAATTTATCTTCAACAACAATATTTCAATTTAAAATCACTATAACTCTATGTTTCAATATCTATCTCCTACTGCTCTAACTTTACTATTTCGTTTGACTTAAATACTGAATCTAATCTACATAACAAGGAATCCTGTCCGCTTTTTGGAGTTGATTGGAAATAGGTAGGGAATTAAATTTCCCTAAAAAGGTCGGTTCAGAAGGTTAGTGATAAAGTTCCGTATAGATTCGTCACAAAGATACGTTATTTAAATTTGAGGAGAATTTAGTTTTACAGTCTTTTTAATTGTTTTCTTCCATCTTGTCAGATTTATAAATGATGTATTTTGTATTTGTTTTGCATGCAGAATTCCTTTTCTTAATCTAAATTTCTTTACTGTGTCAATTTGTAATCATAGAATTAATTTAAATGTAATATTTAAACTCTCTAGCTAGATTTTTTTTAAAAATATAGCATATTCAGCGAGATAGATAGTTTTTTTAAATTTACACGTTAATTGTAATTCACGGTAATTAAATATTTACGGCAGTAGATTAAAACGTAATCATACATACATTTTTAAGTCGTAAGCAAACATTCCACGATAATGAAGGATCAACAAGTACACAGACGAGCATGGTTCCGAAAATTAAATCAAGGCAATAACTATTCTCAAAAATACTTAAATTTTGGATTTACCACCAATGAAGAAAATGATGGGAAAAAAAGCCCCAGCTGGTTATGTGTCAAAACTTAAAAATCTGAAGAACAACATGAGAAAGTTGTTTCTAAAACCATGTAAAATCGTTTAATTATGTTGGCAAAGAATTTCAAGAAGTATTTTCTGGATGAGGACAACTTGGTAGCAAGTTACGAGTGTGGATTAGGGATCTATTTCAAGATACTCCAGAAGGACTCCCAACTTCCGAAGAAGAAATCTTCATACATTTCACATTCAGTGAAAACTTCAAAGGAAATTTTGTAATAAATCGGTCTTTGAATTTTGGGTAAAGGTGGATGATGAAATTTTCCGTACTGAAAACAAAAGCACTTCGCCATTACTATTACCATTTTCAACATCCTACCTTTGTTAAACCGAAATTTTCTGCGGTGGCTGCTTCGAAGACAAAATATAGATCTCAGCTAAATATAGAAAAATAGACTCATAGTGTCAATTTCTGATATTAAACCTTCCTTTGAAAAACTTTTCTCTACAAGACAAGCCCATGAAAGTCCATAATAATTATCAAACTTGTTCTTAATTTAGTATTAAGAAATTATTTATAAAATACCTTCTTCAGTACTGATACATTAAACGTGTACTGGCTGAAACACCGGCTCTTCACACGAGTTCATTTTTTAAAAAAATATAACATTATTCTTGATATATAATAGCTGAACTGTAAGGAGAGTAAAACTGCGTGCACGACATTGTATACAAAAATGTAAAATGATTTTTTTAGATAAATGCTATAATTGTAAATAACTGTTTAAAAGAACTGTAATTTTAAGCCTCACAAAATTCATTTAGAATTAATGTTAAATAATGAAAAAGAATATAAAATTCCGATGAAGGATAATTGCGTTACTTTTTAATATTTAAAGTGAGAAGACTTCAAAATGTTTTAACCCAGGAGCCGGCGTGCACTCGATACTAACGCTAATGGTACTGTGGGGGGACTCAGACACCCCAATCATTTGTTTATAATTATTTTTACTGTATACGATAAAAATCGGAATTCCAGTGAATAATTTAATTAAGAGAAAGTATACTTACCGGTTGTCAAGGACTATTCAATTTTTCTTTGATGATTTGAGAAAAAATCCAATAAAACACTGAACTAAAATCATTCAAAAGTTCAAGACCTTAATAAAGGACACAAATATGAGACACTTTCATTAATACTACAGAAATGTTATTTTCTGGCAAAGCTGTCATATTTTGTTCCAAGTTATTGTAGTTTTAATGAGCTTTCACGATCGAGAGAGAGTGAGTGAATATTAACGTCGCACTGTTCAGCTACACGAGGGCTTTTGGCGACGACCTTGTAATTTTGAACAATGGTTGACGAGGACGATACTTGAGCTGGCCTCTTTTAACTACCACACCACTCCAACAAGAGGGGATGTTTGAGCTCTTGATAGATTTAACGTGCATCTCTCCCCTACACGGCGGGTCTTTAGTGGTACTGGGCTCGAACTCGTGACTCCTTTGGTAATCAACAAATAGCAAGTGGAACTTTTTCTTTCTTGTGTCTTTTTGACAAGGTGAACTGAACCTTGTGGTACACTTATGATTTCATATTTTAGATTGATGGAGTTCTTTAGGAAGCATTTGAAAATTTTCCTTTCGTTTCATGTTCATGGCATTTCTCAATCATGAATAATATGTATTTTTTCAGCAGGTTTTTCTTTTGTTTGATCAGTTCCAACTTCCCTCAATAGAGATCACAGATGTCCCGCGCCACCGCTCCCGGTTTAAAAGTGTATTCAGAAAAAAATACGAATGATCTAAATAACCATACCAGTAAGTTTGAAGGCCAATCAAATGATTAACAAATGTATTATGCAGCCTGGCTGAAAAGTGAATAATGTCTTCCTTTTGTTTTTTTACAACTAATGTACAGTATTTCAATAATAATTACAGTGATTAATTGTTTATCTTCTTAGAATTTTCTGGGTTTCGTTTTTCTTTTAACGAGTAATATTTTATGTTAAAACGTAATAAAAAAATCTCTCATTGAGGAAATACAACAAATTAAACAAAATGTTTTTTTCTTTAATTTGGTATTGGGATCTAAGATAGCTATTTGATGACGGAAAAACGCCAGATGGCAAACATAAATTATATCAGTGTTGTTGGGTACTTTTTCTATTATGGAAGAAAGTATTTTGGTCTACACTTCCCTTTCCGGTTATTTTTTTAAAAAAAATCTTGAAATTTTCGGTATGCTCGCGCCCCCTTGTAGGGTCATCGCGCCCCCCCAGGGGGCACGCCCCACACTTTGAGAAACACTTGTCTATGCGGATAAGCCACAAATGCTTGACCAT
>BMAU01007909.1:0-45609 GCA_019973935.1 Trichonephila clavipes | reverse complement strand
AATATTTAGTTTATGACAAAGAAGATAGATGGCGCCTGATATTATAGATGATGGCTTTAATTGATTTAAATGTGTTTCTAGAAATTCAAAAAGTAAATTTTTAGTCGGGTGGAACGCAGATATTGAGTAATCGTTCAATGTGTGTGTATGTGTGTGTGAATAAACAAATAGGCAGAACAATAAAAGGACATAGAATAAAAAAATTCTTTAATTGGAAAAATTGCACTTTTTTTAAAAAATATTTCTTTTTCTGTTCATTATGCCAACAATGTTTCTTTTTAAGTGAAGTGTTTTAACATTACATTTATAACTTCCTTCCTATCTTCGTCTCTTTTGATCCAAAGTATCAATGAGTCTAAACGAAGAATTATCTATCTAAGAATTAAATTACATAATATTGATAATGATTTAGGAATTATAAGTAAATGACGACACATGATGAAATTACTAATCATTCAATACCACAGTTTCTAGATTTAAAAACTGAAACCTCAAATATATACATACACACATATATATATATATATATATATATATATATATATATATATATATATATATATATATATATATATATATATATATATATACATGTCTACTCTTTTTATGCGGATTGTTTTTATGCGATTTTGAAGTTGTGCGGTTTGTATTCCAAACATTTCTAGATTTTTGTTATTATTATTATTTTTTATACTGAGACGTGTGTAGATCGTAGTATTCCGAGAATTTCCGTACCTTTTTGGTGCTTACGTCTGCGGCGCGGCTGCGACAGTCTTAGATTCGCATTCGTTATTTCAGTAGTATATCAGTAGTATGCCGATACGATATCATTATTTCGAGAAATATATTTTCTCTTAGCGGTGCCTCGTTCATTTTTATAAAAGTTTCACTTTAATAAGTGGCGAATTTAAGTTGCAATATAATAAGCAGCTAATTTTGATTTCTGGATTTAATGTGAGTGTCGTAAAGTTTTATTTTTTATTAGAAAATCGTAAGTGTAATTTTTTAAAATTTCTTTTCTAAGATTTTATCTGGCCCAATGGAGAAAAAAACACATCAAAGACAGTCAATTTCGTTGGAAACGAAAATTGCAATTTTAGATCGCTTAGGAAAAGGAGAAGGATCTACGGCTATTGAAAAACATTTTAATTTAGGCGAATCTACTGTCAGAGCAATTAAAAAGAATGATGCTGCAATAAAAAAATCGGTCATTTCTGGTGCAAAATTAAGCACCAAATTTGCATCGTACATAAGGGATGTATTATTAGAAAGAACGGAAAGAGCCATCGTAATTTGGATTGGGGAACAAGTTCAAAGAAGGATTCTTGTAAGTGGTTATTTAATCCAAGAAAAATCTCTCTTAAGTTTTATAAGTCAATGAAACAGTCAGAACCATCAACTTCCACTTCTCAAGCAGGAAAAGAATTTTCAGCTAGCAAAGGATGGCTAACCGGGTTCTTAAAAAGAAATGCACTTCATAATATTAAGATAACAGGGGAGAGTGCGGCAGCAGATGAAGGAGCAGCAAAAATACTTCCAGAAAAGCTAGCGAAAATTATTGAAGATGGGGACTATTCTGCCGATGAAACAGGACTTTATTGGAAAAAATTGCCTAACCGTACTTACATCGCAAAGGATGAAAAAACTGCAAGTGGACATAAAGCAAGTAAAGTTTGAGTCACCTTATTACTTTGTAGCAATGCATCAGGAGATCGGATGTTGAAACCTCTCTTAATAAATAAATCTCTTAGACCACGCGCCCTTAAAGGTAAAGATTTAAAACAACTGCCCGTGCATTGGATGGCTAACCCGAAAGCCTGGATGACAACAGCTTTTTGTACAGAATGGTTCAATAATTGTTTCGTACCAGAAGTGGAAGCCTATATGAAGGAAAAATCTCTCGATTTTAGTTTTATTAATTGTTGACAATGTGCAGCAAGTCATCCACAATTAGAACATCCAAATGTTCAACTAGTATTTCTTCCGCCCAATACAACAAGCCTTATTCAGCCATTAGATCAAGGCATAATTGCAACTTTTAAAAAATATTATATTAAGACAACGTACAAATTCATCTTGAATAAACTAGAAAATGAGTCCTTAACAGTAAAAGATGTGTGGAAACAATTTTCTATTTTTGATTGTTTAATTCATGTTGCATCTGCTTCCGCTCAAATAAGACCTGGAACTTTAAATGCTTGTTGGAAAAAGATTTGGCCAGCATGTGTGACAGACAATACAACCACTCAAACATCGGCACTATCAGATGAAATAATTAATTTGGCACATGAAATTGGAGGAGATGGTTTTAATACCTTCAGCCAAGATGATATAGATGAATTGCTTGTGGATGATGCATTGAGGAACAATGATATTATTGATTTAACTTTAGATCTAACTGTACACGGCGTCGTAGGTCTAGAAGGTGATAATGATGAGGAAGAAAAATCAACTCCCCTCACTGGAAAATTAATTCAAGAAGGTCTTCAACTTTGCAGTAAATTAGAAAATCATTTTCTTATTAATGACCCCAATTCTGAACGAGCATCTAAATTACAAAGTGAGCTGCAGAACTGCATGTCTGGATATCGTAAACTACATAAAAAAAAAGAATCCTCATCACAAAGTTTAATTACTGATTACATCGTCAGAAAAGGAAGAGCTACACAGAACGAGAATGAAGTTTGTGAAAATCCATGGCCTTTACCGAAAATATCTATTGTAGAGACAGTCTCTTCTGATGATGGAGGTGATTTGGAACCAATTCGCAAACGGTGCAAACCATTATCAGATAGCGATAATGATTAAAAATGTAAAACTATGTGTATTACTTTTCCATAAAATAAAATGAATTAAGGTTTGAATACAAGTTTTTTCTTACCTTTTGTATGAATTTCTTTCAGACATTCGAATTAATTTATCATGCAGCCTATTCCTTTTCATTTCTGCAATTTTTCTATGCGGTTTTAAGCTAATTTTAACTAGTTGTTTTGGTTTTATGCGATTTTAGAAAACTAAGGAACGTATCCCTACTTTTTCCATTCAAGTAATGTCTTTTTTAATGCGATTTTTTTATATGCGTTTTTCGGTAGAACGTATCTACCGCATAAAACGAGACCTGACTGTATATATATACGAGGGATATTCGGAAACTAAGGTCCGTTTACTTATAAAACATAAAACATTACAGATTTTTTCAAAACACTTTATATTTTAAATTCCTTACATGTGTCTCTATTGTTCTACATACTTTCCATATTTGTTTAAACATTTGTCATAACGTTCTACGAGCTTCTGTATGCCTAAGTCGTAGACGTCTGCCGCCGGTGAGGATAACCAGTCTTGAACTTCTTCTTTCACCTCGCCAGCTGTGTCGAAGGGCTTGCCGCCAAGAAACTCCTTTAGGTAGCGGAATAAGTGAAAATCACTCGGAGCCCAGTCTGGACTGTACGGTGGGTGGTCAATCTGTTCCCATCCAAAAGATCTGATCAGATTTTGTGTGTTAATGGCAGAATGGGGTATGGCATTGCCATGCAGCAACAGAACTCCAGACGTCAGAAGACCACGTCGCTTATTCTGTATCGCACGTCTAAGTTTAGTTGGAATAGTGCAGTAAGCGGCTGCATTTATTGTTGTCCCTTGTTGCATAAACTCGACTAACAAGACCCCATGTCTATCCCAAAACACGGTTGCCATAACCTTGCGTGTTGAGATTGTCCGCTTGGCCTTTTCTCTGACTGGTGAATTTGTGTGACGCCATTCCATTGACTGACGTTTAGACTCTGGGGTTATGTGAGAAATCCACGTCTCGTCCCCTGTGACAATCCTCTCTAAAATTTGATCACCTTCTTTATGATATCGATCCAAAAAATCAAGAGCACAAGCCATTCTTTTCAGTTTGTGTTCCTCAGTAAGCAGCCTGGGAACACAACGTGCACACAATTTGCGAAATTTCAACTTTTCGGAAACGACTTTGTGCAAAGTTGTTCTACCCACATTCGGAAATTCCAATGCTAAAGTTGAAATTGTGAATCGCCGGTCTTCACGAATCTTTTCATCCAAGGCATTGACCGAATCATCTGTGATCACTGATGGTCGACCGGAACGCGGTTCTTCATGAACATTTTCCCGTCCGTCCTTGAAAGCTCTCACCCACTTACGCACTTTGCTGCTACTCATCGCATTTGGGCCATACACGTCGCTTATCTGTCTATGAATTTCCGCTGCTGAAACGTTGTTTGCTGTCAAAAACCGAATCACTGACCGTATTTCACAGTCAGCGGGTTGATCGATTGTTTTAAACATTTTGAAGTAGCACTGTACTTACCACACTGCAACAATACCAATGTAAATGGCGTCGTTTGACGAGCAAGGTATGCCGGGAGTTGGTACGCATGCACATTTCAATGTTTGCGCGACATTCGATTAGCTACGAGGATTCGGACCTTAGTTTCCGAATATCCCTCGTATATATATATATATATATATATATATATATATATATATATATATATATATATATATATATATATATATATATATATATATATATATATATACTAGCTGCAAGTACCCGGCTTTGCCCGGGTTTAAAATAAGGTTTTCTGTAGAAGCTTACAAAACTGTTTATTTGCATGCAATAAAAGGGTTCATTTATCTTAAAGCAATGTGATAGACAACATTTTTGGCAGTTCCATTTGGAGTGTGTACAAAAAGATTTTCCTCTCTGCCCACTCTAGAGCAGGCCACATACAACTGCCCATGAGAAAAGCATGGTGTCTGCAAGTCTATACTCTCCCCCTTTTTCTCATAGGCATGACTGTAGCAAAAAATGACAATGCATTCCTATGAATGAAGGAATGGAATGGAATGGAATGTACTAAGTAATGTGATATTTGTTGCAGTATTTGCTTGCAGTAAAGTAAATATAACAAAGAAGTATTGCAAATTACTAAGCACTTTATTTAGTAAAGTTTTCTCTAGAATGTGAACCCATGTCTCAGAACATGCACATGGAGGAACATGCACATCTTTTCTGCTGGAGGAGGCCAGAGTGAGGTTGGGATTTAACTTTAGATCTAACTGTACACGGCGTCGTAGGTCTAGAAGGTGATAATGATGAGGAAGAAAAATCAACTCCCCTCACTGGAAAATTAATTCAAGAAGAACCTTAAGAACCTTCCCCATATAATTTTGTGAATGTGTACCAAATTTCACGTTATTTGGTTGTCTGGATCTTGAGTTATAAGGAAACAGACAAACAAATGCGTCTTATATATAGATATAGATATATATTTGTTTGAATTCTTGTGTATTATTACTTTTGTAAGCTTCATGGCATATTTTATGGTGTACCAGTCTTTTAAAGCTGACTGAGCCACAGCAACATTTAGCTAGGTATAGCTAGTTATAACATAAAATTAAATCTTAACAAGATATCGAAAATAAAAGAAGGCTCAATATTTTGATTAAATCAGTATAAAAATTTTTGTACAAGCACAATATATATACTGTAAAATATTTATTTTTCTTTTTGCCTTTCAGACAGACATCAAACAAAATTTTAAAAATTGTCAAAAACAGATAAAAAACATATTTAAGGAAAATATCACTGATTAATTTTGCCAAAGACATCGCAATGTGTAAAAAACTATTTGCAGTACTTAATCGCCAAAAAAATGTAAGTACTAAAATATAAAAAAACAAAAATTATATATTGAATTAATTAAGGATTAGTAGAGGGAAAGATAAAACAGGCTAAGATAATACTCATAATATTAATTTCATATTGGTAGGCTACTCATTTTTAGCATGATTTTGAAATCACGCCAAATTGGTGTTGTAGCCAGTCTAATGTTATAGTAATGTACTAAATTAAAGGTACTTATGTATTATCGCAACCTATTGGTGACATTAAACAAAATGAAGCACATGATTGCCAATTCAACGCATACAAAATTGGGATTGCCAAAGTGGCGAGTTGTTTTGAACGTTGGCGATTGTGCAATACGTAAATACTAAATAAAAAAATAATCCAAAGTATATATATCTCGAGCATAAGAATAAATTGAAAAATGAAGTACAATACTAACATTAACTGACATAAAAAGAACTGAACTAACTATCAATGCAAAAGCATAATTTGGAAAAATAAGGTACTTACATATAATCGCAACCTATTGGCGACATTATATGAAACGAAGCACATGACTCACAATTCAGCATATATATGACATGCGAAATCGGGTTGCCAACTTGGCAAGTTATTTTGAACGTTGGAGATTGTTAGGATAGGAAATAAGTACTAAAAATAATTTATCTTATGATTACCTGCTTCCTCAACAGGTATTTAAGCCATTTGTCTGTTTTGCTCATTCTCTAATGCCTATTCCAGTTTGATATGTAATTACTACCAACACTGCTTTTACTTGGGCAGAATAATTCGGCAATTTTAGGCACTGAAGCCAATAATATACCCTTAAAGGTTAAAATAAAGACACATAAAATTGCAAAATATTATTACTTTCATACTATCTAAAACAGCTAATGAAAACGGAAATACTATACTTATGTTAACCTCAGTAATAAGAACTGAAATACCCCATTATCAATAAGAAGTTTTAGTTCGTCAAAATTACAAAACTTTAGTTGTTAAAGCATAATCCTTAAAAAAAATGATTTATTCGAAAATTAATCCTAATTATATAAATATCAAAGAATAGAAGAATTGAATAAATATTCCAACCGATAAACATAGCTATTGTAAAAATATGTAATAATCTTGAAAAACTGCATATAAAGTACAAATTGTCCACTTAGTGAGAAACGTCACATCATATGACGTCATAACACTGGAAAATCACTTAAAAATTAAATTTTAAAGCATTCGGATAGAATTATGAACGCTAAACCTATTCAAGAACCTTCCTCGTGTAATTTAGTGGACGTGTACCAAATTTCACGTTATTTGGTTGTCTGGATCTTGAGTTATAAGGGAACAGACAAACAGACAACAAATGCGTGTTAAATATATATATATATATATATATATATATATATATATATATATATATATATAGATAGATAGATAGATAGATAGATAGATAGATACAGTCGGTTCTTTATGTAATGAAGTCGCTAAATCCCGAAAAAAAGTTCGTTATATGGAAAATTCGTTATACAGAGGTTCATCTTTCAAATTTCTTTATAAACCACATAAAACACATTTTAAAATCATAAACACTATACATTAAAAAAAGTAATTATTCTCTCACCTTTTTATAAATTAATACATATTAATTTTATATACCTATCAAAAGAAAAAAAACTGCAAGAAATGTTTCTCCATGCCTTTATCCACTTCCTGAAGAATTTCATGTTTTCCTTTGATGCTTAAGCACTTACGTTAAACATGTTCGAGCTACAAGAAACGAAGTTACCAGTAACGACTGATCAACACTACAAATGAACGGAGACTAGTTCAAGGACACAGGGACACGAGATAACTCAACAGAGGAGGAAAGGGGATATCGAAGATGTTACAATGAACTGGACAATGGGGGCTTAAGGTTGCACTTCTTGAATGAAACGACCAGCATTCTATCGTTCTCGGTGAGTTATAGCAGCACCTCCTAGATACAAGGCCTGGCCACTGATTTGTGACGTCACTATTAGTAGGGAGAAATCGTCCATCACCTACGGAGCTTCTCTGATGCATTTTTTTAAATACTTTTTGTTATTAAACTCTTTTTTTTACAGGAGATTAAAAAAAATTAGTAAACTAATATTAAATTGTATTTCATGTACTTAAAACATGAGTAAATATTAGTTTTCCTATTTAAATAATAATTGCAAGCATATGATTATCCATTACTACGAACGCATTCAATTGAACATAAACGCATTTATTACATTGTAGCAAATTATAAAAGGCTTTTGTATTCGTATATTTCTTTTTTTACATAACTATGAATATTTCTTAATTTTAAAATTTATCTTCTTATTTTTTTTTCAGAATAGTTACAAAGAGGAAAATAAAATTAGAAATAGTTTTATTAAAAAATGACATACAAATTTAAAAGCAGTAACTTTACTGGTATCGCACGTCAAGTAGTATTAAATAAATTTCAAATATATTTGTAGATATATCTACAACTGTATAGTTATAGATATATATACAGGAAAATAAATATATACTCAAAAATAGATTACACAGTTTATTTAGTTGTTTGTCTGTCACTTTTCTTTCCTAAAATTACTTTTTCACTCAAAAGTAGTTAAATATGTTTTAAAACTTTATTGGTATCAAATTAATAAACAAAAGTTTGCTGTCTGTATAACAGCATGAAAAATTACCATAAAATAAGTTGACAAAAATATTTTTTATTAAATCCATACATATATGATTACAGATATATACAGAAAATTAAATATGTACACAGAAACAGATTACACAGTTTATTTAGCTATTTGTCAGTTACTTTTCTCTGCTTAAAATGTTTCTATATTTTCCCTCCAACAACAGTTATTCAATTATGCATTGTTAAAAATGTAGATTAAATGTGTTTTAAAACTATTGGTATCATGCACAGTAATAAGCAAAAATCCTTCACTCTCTTCAATAACAACATTAAAAAGTACCAAAAAATAAAGTTCCCATTTAAAAACAATATAACAGGTTATCGTAAAATAAGTTAAAAATATATGTTTTAGATAAATTGTACATATATTAAAGCATAGATATATACCTAAAATAAATGTATATGTAGAGAGAAAATATAATACACTCATACTATTTAATTATAGATATATACAGGAAAAATAAATACATACATAAAAATAGATTATACAATTTATTTGTTGTCACAGTTACTTTTCTTTCTTTAAATCTTTGGTACTTTTTCTTCCAAAAGCAGTTATACATTGTTGCAAATGTGAATATTAAATATGTTATAAAACTTTATTGATACCATGCAAGGTACATGCATAAATTCATTTGAATTTATCAAGCTAATCGATATTTCTGAGGCAATTTGACATTGATTACTTTGTTTAAGGAACATATTTTCATAATCATTAGAAAGAAGTTTCTGAACTATTTTATAGTTGTAGAGCACTGCTGTAACAACAGCTGGAGAAGGGCACAATAAACTTCCTCTGTCTAAGTTACGTATTAAATCATAGTTAGAATTTACGTATTAAATCATAGTTAGAATTTAGTTCAAAAAATTTATTAAGAACAAGTGATTTGGAACAAAAGTCTCATTTTAATTTTTTAAGTGCTGCTCTAGCACAAACACCAGCTAAATATGTTAAAACAGGTAGATACGGCTGAGCATCATGAAAATCTTTTTCAGATAGTGCAATCTTAAAACTATGCAATACTGATGACTCTAAAAAGGATTTTCATTACACGAATCTTCCAAATGAATGTCTTAAGTTAAGCAGGCCATATGTGTTTGAAACCAAAGTTAGAGGTAAAAAATTTTGCATTCTTAGTTTAGCTTCTACTTCATAAAGCTGTCGAGTTGATATTAAATATTGAGAACCTGAAAGTGTTCTATATTTCCCAAAACGACTTTCTAACGCATCTATTAGAATTTTTACGGGAAGAAAATACTGAAATTTTAATTCGTTAATGCAATATTTTGACATTTCAAGTAAAGCGTATGTGGTATGAATAAAAGCAAGATTTGTTTCTTTAGTGAGGGTGCCAGTAGTACAATGTTTTCCCTTCCACGAGTCTAACCATGACAAAATTTTACGCAAGAATTCACATGTTAGGTTATCTGGAGATAAAGTAATCGGTTGCTGATAAGGTCAAGCAAATGTTGTCCCTTTAAAGGTGTTTTAACATTAACTATTTTCCACCATGTACAAATTAAAGAAATAAAAATTGATGTTGCTTCATAACGAATTAGTTTATGTTGCTCAACTAATAGTTGAAGTCCCTGAATAACAAAATTATTAAATATCTTAAGCACAAGTTTAACAATTTGTTTTTCAAGATTTGTAGGACATAAAGTTTTCAAAGTTAAACCATATGCAAACTTTACTAAATTATTACTTTCTAAGTCATATAGTTGTTAAAGTGTAGAGAAATTTGCTTCTATTAATGGAAACTTATTATGATCTTCAAAATCTGGAAAATAAAAACATTGACCTGCATTTTTTTGATTAATCCAATTGTTACGAATGCATTTAAAAATGTGCACTGAATCAATAACAAAAAATAAAGGATTGGAAGAATCAGAAGGATGTGGATATATAATGCTCAATTTGGGAGGAACAGAAAAGTTTGACATTGCTTTTCGATTTATAGAATTATTGTCAGAAACTACACCTATAACTTTGAATCCGATACCATCAAGTTCTACGATAGTTTTTTTTTTAACAGCAAACAATTTTTCTCCATCGATTTTTTTCACTGGCATTATATGAACTATTTCTTCAAGAGGAGAAAGAAGACTTTGAATCATGAACACATATGCTGAAGTAGCAGCTTGTTCACCGTTATATGCCATCCCTAGAATATTACCCCCTTTGGTGTATCTTCGTATTGTATCATCCGAAAAGTGTAATTCACAAACCTATAAAATTAAATATATATATATTGTTTTGCATCAACAAAAAATATTTGTTAGAATTAACAAAAGTTTCTCTGATAATTTGATTTTTTTTAAATGAAATTATGAAGTTAACGAATTGTGAGGTTAACGCTGAGTCATGTTTATCTGTTTTCAGCTTACTTTTACAGCTTTATTTTTTCATACTTTTAAAGTCATCCTAATAGTTCAAAAATCAGCTAGTTTTTTTTGTTGTTGTTGTTGGGAATACGTTTTGCATTTTGTATCTCACATCATATTAATATACAATAAATGGTTGCTTATGTCCATATTTACATTGACTACGAGCTGTATATCATAATGGGCTTTCTTTGCTAACAAACTATTAATACTTTGGGTACTTTCGTTGATTCTACGAAAAGGTATTTGGTAAATGACACAAAAATAAAGCAGCAATAGCAAAAACACTAGACAGTTTTTGTCTCATTAACAATGCTTGCTTGGGCTCATTTTTAAAAACATAAATTTTATTAGGGCTACAAAAAATTTATTTCATAAACAAAACACCTTTATCATTATAGATAAATAAAAATGAATTGCCAATGTTTAAGAAACTCACATGAAGAAAAATAAATGAGTACATTTTCAAAGGTCTTATCGAACAACCTATTAAAGTTATTTGTAGACTTTTAAAATAAAGATATTATTACAATTTCCATAAATTGAATAAAATTAAAAAAACTTACCTTCGAATACTTTGATGGAGCAAAATCTTTTCTTGAAATGGCTTGTATCCATTTTTTTCGAAGAAAGTCCTCTTTTGGGAATCGAAACATTTGTACTTTAAAATTGCTATTTATTTCTTTATAATTGCTATTGTAATTCTGTACAACTAAGTGTAGACCATTTTTTTATGATCTTATCCAAAACCATCACAAATAAATTGAAAATCTGCAATTTAAATGTAGAAAGCTGCGAACTGTACAGGAGCAACAATCAAAATGGCGTAGGCAAGTAAAGTGAACTTCAAATCTGGCGGGATTTCTATACCTACTATATGTGACGTCACAAGCTTCTCTCATTTCAGTAGCCAGGCCTTGTATCTAGGAGGTGTTGAGAGAGAGCGCTTTTCTAACAAGCATCTTGGGGGAGCGAAGCCGTCTGCATCAACGTTTCGTTTCGCCTTCCTACCCTTTGAACGGGATGAGGTGGGGGGGAGGAGAAACCGCTGCCGGTTTTTTCGCCTCTTGGTTCTTCTCTACTGGAGGGACGTTGACCCTACTCTTTATATATAGAGAGAGAGACGAAGAATAATCTTATCTAATTCTTTCTCCGAGGCAGGGATTCGGAAAAGTGGGACGTTTAGCTTGAGGAGAAGAGAGTTAATGGTCTCACCTGCCATGGTCACTTCCTGGTCGTAGCTCTGCATCTTTGGGTCGTTAGGTCTGGCGTTGGTTAGTTTGCCGGCCCAGGCCGCGTAAACATTCCTGGCGCAGATCGCTTCCCTGAACAGGTCGGAATGTTCGGAGATGTATTCGTCACCAGCATTGACTTGGGAAGGCGAAGACGCTCCCAAGCCTGTTGATGTAGATTGCGGGGGTGCTGATAGATCTGTCCTATCGGACCAGTTCACGTTGGACGTCATGCTTCCACGGCGACCGAATCGAGAATCCACAAGAGACGGCCAACGCATTCTTGAGGACGTTCCGACCCCACCCATTTCCTTTAGACTGGATATGCCAAAATTTTTATTTCCTAAGATCCGAAAATAACTATAACGCTAATCAACCTTAAAGGCAATTTAGTTTCTTTATTTTCTTACGAATTAGCTTAGAAAAATTTACATTTCCTTTTTAAACTTCATAGATATCAATCCTAATTAGCGATATTCTAAAGTAATATTATTTTAATTTTTCATGTCTGTAATACTTGTTTATGATTACATTTAAATCAGCTAATATATCTCCTTTTCACTTTTTAATCGATGTAATTTCTTTGCTCAAACGTGAGTGGGATTTTTTAAGCGATATTTTTTTAAAAATTAGCTTATTTTTATATACATAAGGAACTGAGGAAAAATATTTGAAATTATAGTATGATCATGGAATGTACATTGAAAAAACTATTAAGTTTTCAATAAACAACAAGTTTTATTATTAACTGTAGTAATAATTTTTTTTTCGTGGGGCGGGTGAGTTTGTACGGAATTAGTGATTTCTCTAATATTCAATAACGCATGCTTTTTTGCTTGGATTATTTCGAATGCGAACGTTATTTCTTGGCATTGAGTCATCTTAATACAACCTAATTGGAAAACAAAAGAGATGCTAGCATTGAGTTCCAGGCTTTTAAAAATTAAAATTTGTTGGATTTAAGGAAATTTGTTTTAAGATGCAAAAATTTCTTTATATGACAAAGAAAGAAATTATATAACTGATAATACACACTTTACTTATTCTTAAGATTTTAAAGACTGTGTAAACATTTACCACTTTGTAATAGAAAAAGGTAAAAGTAAGAGAAATTTTTATATAAGTATTAACATTGATTCTGATGCTATAAAATGTAATAAAACTTTATAAATTTTATAGATGACATACAGATTTTGAACAAAATGTTAGTTTTCAAACTCGTTGAATCTCACTCAAAATAAAACATTTTAAAGATGTTACAATGTTGATAAAAAGTATAAGCTGATCACACATACACACAGAAAAATATTATATTATTTTAGGAATAATATTGAAGCTGAGTAGTAGTGCATCACGCTTCCACACCACAGGTGCGAGTTTAAAACCCCGGGCTGGGCATGGGTGACTCATCCTTTCAGCGGGTCGATAAATGAGTGCCATGCTTGCTTTGGAACTAAACACTGGGAGTTTCGCGTCATATTGACCACATGACGGAAGCATCTGCTCACGCAAATCAGCGTTCAAGGTCACGTATACTGAGATGGGCACAGCAGGTCTTGGCTCTCATGGGCTGTTGTGGCACTGAGTTAAGGAATAATATTTGATTACAAAATATAAATGATCAAATTAGAAAAAGCAGTTGAAAGTACAGAATTTAATGTACAAAGAACACATATTAAGGAATAAACATTTTTTCCCCTTTAGTATGAGCAAATGATTATAATGCAAACAGATACCATTATTATATAATAAATTATTAGCTTTATATAGAGATATTCTAAAATCGTTTATAGAATTGCAAATCGATGAAAATCTCAATAACTGGAAGAGAGAGTGACAATTATTGTCGCTCTGTTCAGCTACACGAGGACTTTTGGCGACGGGCCTCGTAATTCTGAACTATGATCAAGTGACGAGGACGACACCTGAGCTGGCACCCCGTCTTAACTTCCACACCACACCAATGAGAAGACGTTTGAGCCTCAATAGATTTAACGTGCAACAATACTTCTACATGACGGCTGATAACTAGATGATAAATATCGAATATTCTTTTATTTTTGGATCATTAATCACATTAAGTTTCTTTTCTGGTTGAGAAAACTCTCTACCAAATTATTCATTAATTAAGAAAAAAAGTTTTTCAAAAATGTAATAGTCTTTGAGTAATTTGTTCAATACATTTCTTTAACCAGCTTATCCATTTAAATTCTAAAAAAAAATTGGTGTTTTTGGGTAAAAAAAAATTTCTGATATAAAATCTGAATCCCCACGTGACAACTCAACATTCGAATCATGTGTTAAATTGAATAATATACCCTTGATATTGCGTCATTAAGATACTAACCTATTAGGATTTCTCTTGTCTTGTCTTTTTTTTTGAGGGATCATAGCCTGTGTTGCTCTATATCCCCTTCAGCCTTTAATCAATCAATCAAACAATCAAGCGTCATTAAGTATAGCTTTAAAAGGACGAAATTCTCATTAAAATCTTAATTTTTTTATTTAACTATATTGAAGGAATGCTTATATTTTATGTTGTTTATTTCTTATTTTTTTCCTACTACTAGTTCACTATTTTTCGATCGTTAATAAAATGCTTTCTATTCATCCATTCAAGTTCAAATACATCTTTTGAAACTAGCAGTGAATGACACTTGATGTTTATACCGTTTTTTTTTCTAATATTAATTCATTAATTAAATTTAAAAAAATGAATAAAAAGTAACAAAAATAATAGTCCAACAGCATACATAGAAAGAAAAATCGTTCGTTGTGTCCCTGTTGAGCAGTGAATAGCCCATTGGACTTTTAATCCAATGGTCTTGGGCTCGAATCCCTCCTGGGATGGCCTAATTTCTGAGAATGTTATTATTTTTTTTACAATACTATTTTATCGGAATAATTAAATTTAAGTAATGAATGCTCTCTCTAAAAATAATTAATTACATGTGGGAACTAAGCAATGCATATTAAAAATATTTATATTGATCCCGTTTCCACATCACCATGAGGTAGGAATCTCGATGCGTGTTTTTTATAGAGGTATCGCCAGGAGCCATAATCCTCTTCATCGCAATCTTTTACTTTATAAAACAATCCGGACAAAGCCAATTTTTAATTTTTGACCCATTCTTAAAATTTACGAATTTCCAATGGTATATACCAGTAACTACAATCATCACACTGAACTATATTTTTTAAAGTCATTGCACTTTCACAATGATTGCAACGCCAAAAGTTTTGTTTTAATGTAATTATTTTTTCTACTTTTTCCCAAGCTTGTGTAGTAAATAATTCTTGTACAGATGTCAAATCATGATTTATAATAGAATCCGTAATTTCATTATCAGGTTTTAAATCCTGTACACTAAAAATACCTTTATTTTTGAAAGTAGAATCTGAAACATTTTTATTTAAAATATATTTTAAAACATTTTGTTGTTGGGTGCTTAGAATAAAATATTTATGATTTTCTAATCTCCTCTTTTTAGCTGGTTTTACGTTTGAATCTTTTAATTCTTCAGTTACCTGGGATTGTAAGCAATAAGCCTGATGATCAGACTCAGGAATGGTTACATCATCATCTATTAAAGCTTTTCGAATGTTATTACTTTCTTCAAATGAGGGTTTTGAAAGGTGTGAAGAAATTTTTCTTTCTTTCCTAGTAGAAAAAAAGGAGCGTTGCCGTGTTACATTTTTGTTGTTTCCTGAGTTTGGAGGGGGTAAAACCATTTCAGAATCTTCTATTTGCAAAAAATTGCTAATATTTTTCAGCATTTTATTTGCTTCCAACATTTTTTCTTTGTGTTTCATTGGATCTAGGTTGGAAAATTGACTTTTTATTTCGTCAAGCTGTTTAAAAGTAGATTGCGATAAATGTGTCATTGAAGTTTCTGTAATCCTAGGATTTTTAAAAGTATTTTATGAACGATAGAAATTTCTTCCGAAACGCTAGCTGAGTTATCGTTTGATTTTTTTTAAACGTTTTGCGTGCGGCAAACTAAATGTGCATGCTTGCATATAAGGCCGTTTAGTACATTATCCAGGCAAGAACATTTTATTTCGTGAATGCATATTGAGCATTTACTGCATCTCAAATGGCATTTGACTGCACATTCGGATTCAGCAATTTCTACATTATGATCTGATGTGCTCCCTTTTACAATAAAAGAGTTGTCGGATTCTTTTTGAATTAAGGAAGCATATATCCAGATTTAAACCTTTTATGTGCTTCAATTCAATTGATTTTTTTTTGAGAAGTTATCTTCCCACGTTCTAACTTAATGATGCGCTTACAACCTTTGTCCTTGACAAATTCCATAAGCTTGTAAATGCAAAAGTCCAAACGCTTATTAACTTTGCCAGAAAGATAATTGTATTTAAAATCCTTGTGGAAGGACTCCAAATGGTTATTTGTTCGGATTTTGCAAGCATTTCTAAAACACATGGCAATTTCCTTTTCTCTGTTATTATAGTTATTTAAAAAATAATGATAAAATTTGTCTGTATCTGTATCTTCTTTTAAATTGTTTAAGAACTTATATAACGAACATTTTCCTGAATATTTGCTCGTTTTTTTTCAGAAAATAATATCGTAATAGCCTTATACACTTCGCATGCTTTCAGTTTGTTTTTAATTAATGCTTCGATTTTACTCCTGATTGATTTATCAAAATGAAAATAACACAATATTTTTTGAACGGCGTAATCAAAAATATCGGACCAAGCATTATAGAAAGCAGGTGCATCATCGGTAATAAAGAAATTGGAGGTGATGCTGGTATCTGTGTTATTTTTATATATAAATAATAGAAGAAATTTTCTTAAGACTGTAAAGTCTTCCCGGTTTAATATGCACCACTTCGGTTAAATCAACTGTAAAATAAAAGACATTTTCAATGAGAAAAAAAAACATAATTCCATCTTTTCTATTTCAATCGTTTTCATGTGAACACTGACACAATTTAAGGGCGTTTTACTGAAAGAGGAATTCAAATGAAATACTTTTAAAGTTATAGTAATACAGACACTCACTGGCTTCAATTGGGTCATTGCTGTTCCCCTCTATTCTGCATTCGGACTCCACTTCGGTCAAATCAACTGTAAAATAAAAGACATTCTCAATGAGAAAAAAAAACATAATTCTGTGACATCGTCGATGGTTGTGAATTCCCATCTTTCGATTCACAATAGGTTTTATGGTTTCACCAGCTGTTCAAGGACAAGTACGACGTCATCGTTTGTCCCTGAATTTTTACGATCCACCAGCTGTGGAATGACCAGTGTACGTGGCCATGGGGCCATTGTTTATTGTCTGAACTCAGGGAGTGAAGACAGACAGACGGGTCGCCATAATAGTAAAGTAGAGCGGCGCCCATTGACAATAGGCGAAGCCTATCTTAAAATAATCATGTCGTCTTTTTCTATAGTGTTGTGTGAAGGGGATACTAGGAACAGGTGGCGTGATGGACAAGTGTGTCCAGATGTTCGACAAGGAACTATGGCGCCTTGGGCCAGACGGCTCGGGTGTGTTTTGGCGTGTTATGCGCAAATAGGACGAGGGAGGTCAAGAGAGACTTTTGTGACCTGCCAATGAGAAGGAACGAGGGGCGTGTTGTGAACACACCCCTGGTGTTTAAAAGGGTTCTTTTTCAGGGGAGAAAAAAGTCGGGAGAACGGACGGAAAATAGACGAAAAAAGTCGGGAGAAAAAAGACAGAGAAGAGACGGAGAGAGAGTTGGGGAGAGAGAGAGCGGAGCCCGCCTTGTATGGAGAAAAGGGCTGAGTCCGGAAATTGAAGAAAAAAAGACGATGAACGCCGGTGGCGTTGAGAAGAGAATAGACTGACTACACCGGCTTGGCATGTAGACTGAATAATATTACTTCACTAACAAATTGTTTATTTAATAAACAAATTTTTTTATATTATATTAGGCTGTACAAAAAAATTTATTGATGGATAGCTACACACGACGTTACAGCTAATATATATATATATGAAATTGGTGGCAGCGGTGTTGATCCGGCATTTAAGTAAATAGATGCCCGAATCCTTAGTTTTAAGTGAGAGAAAAAATGCCAGCCGGGTGCGATTGTGATGAAGCGAGTTTAATGACGCCTAATTCCTGGAGTCCCCAGCTGTGAGAAGTGCTGGATGCAAGTGTCTCCCGTTCCTGCTAGTGATGAAGTGTGCCTGCCTGTATTTTGCAAGTGCCAGAATTCCTGAGTGTTTCTGTGTGTCTTCTATAAATTTGAAGGTGAGTCTTTTCATTGAGATTATTTTCGGGGCAGCAACTGAGTATTGATTTTGTATGTAAAATGTTTTAAATAAGGAATATAAAGACTAGGTAAAGTTTTAGTAAACAATAAGAGACTAGAAGGATTTTAAGTTTTTGTATGAAGTGTATAAATGTGCAATATTAGTGTTGTGGTTTTAGATTTGTGAAATTTAGTATACAGTAGTTATACTTGTTTTGTTGGCACAGTATTGTGTAGAGTATTGTAGTGGTTTTAGATTTGTGAATTTTAGTATACAGTAGTTATACTTGTTTTGTTGGCACAGTATTGTGTAGAGTATTGTTGTGGTTATAGATTTGTAAAATTTAGTATACAGTAGTTATACTTGTTTTGTTGGCACAGTATTGTGTAGAGTATTGTTGTGGTTTTAGATTTGTAAAATTTAGTATACAGTAGTTATACTTGTTTTGTTGGCACAGTATTGTGAAGGGTATTGTTGTGGTTATAGATTCGTGAAACTCTTAGTATACAGTAGTTATACTTGTTTTGCTGGCACAGTATTGAGAAGGGTATTTTTGTGGTTATAGATTTGTAAAGTTTTTGGTATACAGTAGTTATACTTGTTTTGTTGGCACAATATTGTGAAGGGTATTGTTGTGGTTATAGATTTGTGAAATTTAGTATACGGTAGTTATACTTGTTGAATTGGAGAACACTGATGTGCAACTTATTGTGTTGTTTAGATGTGCGCATATGGGTAAAATATAGTTAAGTCTAGGTCTAGTGTATTGTTAGGTTACCTTGAGTCTTTGTGAAATTTTTGTAACGATTAAGTTTAGATTTGGGTTTGTGTGCATTAGTGCATCATGACGTTTCTGTTAAGAGAAAGAAAAGATGTATTGTTAGAGGTTGCGAAGGAATTAAGGGTAGAAACTGATATTACTTTATCCAAGATAGAATTAAAGAAAAGAATCTGTCAAAGTAAATACTATGACGAAGAGTCAGTTAAATGTTTGTTGGGGGGTATTTTGGAGGAAAAACGGGAAGAACGTGAAAAACAGGAAATTAAGGAATTCGAGGAACGCAGACTAGCTAGAGAACTTGAGTTAGAAATAATGAGAGTTCAACTCAGAAATAAGTTAAATGAAAATAAATTGAAGGCAGGGAATAGGATTAACGATCTCGCAAATGTTTGTATTTTGTCAGGAAAACGTACCGCAGAAGTTAGTGAACCGGTTAATAAGTGCAGGTCTTTAATTAACCCGGTAGTTAATAAAAGCGTGGAGAACGCTACGTCTTGTGATTTTGAAAAGGAGAATTGTGACCCCCAGTGAGATGGACGAACGTTTCCCCCCTGTCTGAAGTAAGTGGGAGAGGAACAGAAAAGAATAATCTATTTAAGATTGTGGAAGGGAAAGAATTCAACGTGTATAGAAATAGTGATTGTGAAGTGAAAATGAAGGCTGGGTTATGTGAAGGAAGGGTCAAAGCGGTGGCGAAGGGTGCACAGTGGGTAATAAATCCGGATAACATTGGAGTGGCTCTTTTGAATTGAAAAGAGATAAGGGAGTGGCGAACCCTGAAGGATTAATTCGTGAGAATATTTGTGAGGAGAAATATACCATTGGGACGTTAATGGGTTGTGAAAAGCAGTTAACAATGAATCGGGAAAGTTTTCGAAATCATACAATAGCTAAGATAGCAGGGCAGTTAAATGAGGGGAAAGAAAACACGTGTAAAGCAGATGTGCGGAAAGGCTTGGAGACGGGTTAGCAATGCGATTGCCTCTTTCAGAACCAAGGGTGATTTATAAGGATAATTTAGAGACGGATAATAGGTCTAACATTGGTTCAGAATTTAATTTCGAGGTAGATTTACCCGGAAAAAGAGATAGCAGTACCATTTATCGTCTTAATTTAATAAAATTGTACCGTAGACAGCCGGAATTGGCACATTTGGTTATGGAGAATAGCTCAGAAGGAATAGATTCCGAAACTCTCTATTCGGTAAAGCTATTTATGGATTTTGGGTTTCAGGGTAATTTAAGGAAAAGTCAAGTGTATTTTAAATTACCGCCTGATCGGAGTAGCTACTTAAGGATGATTAACGCTAAAAAGAAAGAAAGGTTTCTAACAGAGCCTGGGACGATTGTTTTAAGGCAGAAGGATATTAATTTGGTTACGGGAAAGCCATTTAGAATCAAAACTTGTTGTTCATCCCAGATGTTAATTAATTCAATACGAGGGGATACAGAGTATCTTTTAGATTTAGGTGTAAACGGGATGGGGCAGTCAAACCGTACTCTGCCCGTAGTTTGGTTAGGAAGAGTGAACCGATACCCGTACCCGCGTATCAAATGTATAAAGTATAGGAATTTGAACCAGGTGACGCGAGCCGAGATTTATTTTTTTTAAAAAGGGAAAGTTTGGTAGAAAAGATCAACGCGGCATCGTGAGTGACTGTACTGGATTTGTGGAAGTGGTACTTTCGTCGTTCTCTAATAATGAATTATCCGAAGCACACCACATGCGTTATGCCAGTTGGCATGTACATTATTAAAAAATCGAGGTTTAAGTTTCTTTGTGCTTCTGATGAATGTAATTTAACGACTCGGATTTTGAGGTTGTTAGAGTAGATTGATGTATCGCGAATGTTTGACACAGACATTCTGATACAAATTTGGAAAAACCGTGTAAAGAAAATAGATTTTGTGTTAAAATGGTTGAGTAGGATTTTGTCGGACCGACCAAAGGTAAATTAGAGCCATGGGCAAGTTTGTTCCGTGTAGACATAATGTAGATATAGTGAAATTCATTGCATGAGCTACTGAGGTTTGTTAATTATATTCCCAATTAAAGTGTTTCCTCAATAACTAACGTAATGCAAGACAATACCATGAATTGTGAATATCCTGTTATGATTGTTGTGATAATGCTTGCTGATAGCCATAATTTAATTAAATTTAAAAAGCCTTAGTTTAAACTTCTTAATTTAAAAATTTGGTTTTTAATATTTTTTTTGCAAAGCTTGGAATTTATAAATGTTTATTTTGTTTATTTAATATCGTTGGAAACACCGTTGGAATAAGTAGATGGGAATGAGTAATTCTTAGGACTGTGTACGCTCACAGATGTTTAACACAATTGAATGAGCGATTGATGTGTTAGAATTATAGAAATATTATAATTTGAGTTAATTTCTTTAAAACCCTAAATTTTGAAGTGTGATGTAACTGTATGAAATGGAAAAAAAATTGTCCAAGTCTCGGAATTTAAGTTTTTTTGTAAAGTATAAGTTTTATAGAATTTAGGATTTATTTGTTTATTTTACTTGTGATTGTATGTGTTTCTTGGATTGCGGTCCTGATCGGTCTCATTGATAAGACAACCCTTTGGTGTGAAATGTTACGAACTGAAGCAAACTGAGACCAGAGCAGTCCAGTGAAATGGACCTTTTCAGGGGGAAGGAGTTGTGACATCGTCGAAGGCAAAACTTGATATTAAACTGAAACGTGTCCAAGAAATGAACAGAAAGATTGATGAATTAATGGATCAGTACTATGATATCAAGGATATTAGTGAATCGGAACTACAAGTGATAGAAGCTGACAAATAAAGTATGGAGGACAGACTAGAGGAGTTGGAGCTAAGAATTAGAGATATTCTCAATTCTTTAATTGCTAAATCTTCTGTTAGTTCTGTTCATAATCATGAAAATGCAATATCTCAAACTAATTCTAAACTGAAATTAGAAATAAAACTGCCGGAAATACCTTTACCGGTATTTAGAGGTAGATACGACGAATGGCCTAGCTTTAAATCACAATTTGATAACATTATAAGTAATAACAATGACTTGAGCGAGTCACAAAAACTTTATTATTTGAAAGTGTCATTACAAAGTGATGCCAAACTACTTGATGCAGTTGATGATTCCTTTGAATCGCTCATCAAAGCATTAAAAACTAGATTTGAAAATAAGCGTCTCCTTACTGAGACTCATATTAATGCTATATTAGAAATAGAAAAGTTAACAAGCGAATCAGCTCGAGATATTAAAACCATGACAGATATTCTAAGCAAGAATATCAGAGCTTTAAAACTCTTAGGTTTTGAACGCAATAATTTATCGGATCTTATATTGCTTAATATCATTCTGAAAAAAATAGATCGAGAAACTCGTAAACAATTCGAACAATCCATTGATTCAAATCAAATTCCTGAATTAGATACATTTATAATGTTTTTAGAAAAAAAGAAGCCAAACTATAGATAGTATTAATCGTTCTGCTCCTATTACTCATAAACCAAAACAAGTACCCTTCCATATAAAGGTAAAATATTTCTTAATTCGAATGTTTCTTTAAATTCTTGTGCAATCTGTAAACTGTCTCATTTCATTTATAAGTGCAGCGCTTATCAAAATATGAAAGTATCCGATAGATTTAACCAAATAAAACGCTTTAATTTGTGCATCAATTCTTTAAAGGAACATCATAAAATTAAGGATTGTAAATCGAAAAACTCTTGTTCCGTTTGTAAAAAACGTCATCATATATTTTTACATATATTTGAAGCGATTCCTTCACCCCTGCCCACAACATTACCTTACGAACTAGAACCCCCACCGAACATGCAAGAGTCAACACCCCCAGAACACTCTTATACGTTTTCGAACTGTGTTAAAAAAGAAAGGAAAAATATTTTACTCCCGACCGCAATGGCTTACCTCAAAGGGGCAGACAGTAAGCTTTTCCCCTGCAAAGTCGTTTTAGACTCAGGATCTCATCTGTTCTTCATTCGACAACGCTCGCCTAATAAGCTCCTGCTGAAAAAATAAAAAATAAACGCGTCTATTTCGGAATTAGGGGAAATAACTCTTAGTTAAACAAAATGTAAATACGGTGATTCAAAATAAAAATGAAGACTTTCCAACAACGTTAGAACTATTAATTGTCCCGTTTATTACCACAACATCTATCCATCGCACGTTTGCAACTGAATTAAACATTCCTGCGAACATAGATCTCGCGGATAAAGATTTTAACATACAAGGAGAAATACATATGCTTATTGGGTGCGAGCTCTTTTTTGAATTATTAAGACCCAATAAATTTCGATCGCCATGTGAAAAATGGCTGTTTCAAGAGACTGTTTTCGGGTACATTGTTGTAGGGAGTTTCGATAAATTTGAGGAAAAATCATATTGTGGCTTAGCTATTAATGCGGAAATAAATTCAGATAGTCTTAATCAACAATTGCAAGCATTTTGGAAATTGAAAAGGTAGATGAATCCTCAATAGAGCATAGTTTAGAAGAAGAAATTTGTGAAATGTAATATCAAAACCCTAATTATTGCACTGAAGAAGGACGCTATGTTGTACAATTACCCCTTAAAAAGATCCATACTGTTTAGGTAGTTCAAGGTTCTCGGCTGAAGTTCGTTTGAATCAACTTTGCAAATAACTCTCGAAACATTATGAATTACAAACCCTTTATAAATCGTTCTTACAGGAATATATTGATTTAAACCACATGTGCAATTAGTAGCTGACCCCCTAGAAACAAATATTTCTTATTTTCTACCACATCATGGAGTGTTTCGCCCCGATAGTAAAACTACCAAGCTTAAAGTAGTTTTTAATGCCTCTTCAAAAACAACATCCAGTCTTTCTTTGAATGACATTTTGTGTAAAGGCGGGATTTTGCAGAAAGATTTATTTTCAATTCATTTGAGATTTAGGCAGCACACATTTGTCTATACAACGGATATTTCAAAAATGTTTAGACAGATTTTAATTAACCCCGGTCATCGAAATTTGCAGATGATTGTATGGAAAGACAGTGTTGATGGTCCTGTACAAACTTAGAAACTCAACACTGTAACTTACGGGACTACTTGTGCACCCCATCTTGCTACCCGAACCATTCAGCAATTAGCTAGGGACGAAGGAGAACATTATCCTTTGTCTGCATCAGTTACAATCAGAGACATTTACATGGATGATATTTTAATAGGTAGTTCAGAGACTTTCAAGAATTTCAAAAACTACAAATAGAATCAATTAGTTTATTTAAAAAAGCGGGTATTAGCCTACTTAAGTGGTGTAGCAATACTCCAGAAATATTGAATTCAATACCTAAAGAAGAGCAATCTTGGGATTTCCATTGCCAATCATCAGACCAAAAAACAATTAAAACTCTAGGAATCATTTGGAGTCCACAATTTGATTATTTCTCTTTTAAGACCGTTGTGAACTGCCGTGAGTCGTATACAAAAAGAGAAGTTTTATCCATTATTGCACGTTTATTTGACCCCCTTGGATGCTTGGGGCCAATTCTAACTAAGGCCAAATTACTATTACAGAAATTTTGGGTTCTCAAATTATAATGAGATGAGTCACTTTTCAATCCAATAGCTAAAGAACGGAACGACTTCGTGTCTACCCTGCCAGTTATTCAAGATATCCATGTCCCTCGACTCGTAATAAAGGCAGAATTATCATCCATGGATTTGCCGACGCCTCAACAGCAGCATATGGTGCTGTACTATATGCTCAATCGATCTCAGAAGAGGATGTACTACAAGACTCTTGTGCAGCAAATCCCGTGTTACACCGGTGAAACCAATCACTATCCCTCGTTTTGAATTGTGTGCTTGTGTGTTATTGTCACAGCTCCTGTAAAAGGTTTTACATTCCTTGATGCTACCTATACAGCAAATAATGCTATGAACTGACTCTAACATTGTGTTAGCCTGGATGCAGCGATCCCCTGAGCAGCTTAAGCCGTTCATTGGCAATAGAATAAAAATTATACAGAGACTAACCCATAACTGCCAATGAAATCATGTATCCTCTAATGCAGTGTTTCTCAAACTGTGGGGCGCGCCCCCTGGGGGGGCGCGATGACCTTACAAGGGGGGCGCGAGCATATCGAAAATAAAAGATTTAAAAAATAATTAGTCTACCGGAATGAATTAAAACAAAATACTTTCAGACATAATAAAAAATGCACTTTTACTCTGATATAATTTATAGGCGATATTAAGCCATCTCAAAAATAAAAACTTCTTCAATACCTAATTAGCTATCTTTGATCCTGTAACCAAATAAAAAAACTTTTATTTGATTTGTTGGCATCCCGTGATGAGAGATTTTTTTATTACGCTTTTTTTATAACCTAACATACTACTCTTTCAGAGAAAAACAGATCCCGGATCCAGAATCGAAAAACTGTAGGAACATAAAAAATTCATCACTGTCATTATTTTTGAAATACTGCACATTATAGCTGTAATCTGTTTGACCTTCTAAGTTATTGGTACAGTTAGTTATGACCCCTCTCTTATGTGTTCTCTGTTGCGCTTTTTTTCATGCAAAAGAGTTTTATGATATTTGGAAAACCACGGAGAGAGCACACACACACACACGCACAAGCACATGAAGGATTACTTGGCCAAGACATATTTTTATAAATATTCTCAATGTATAAAGCATAACGAAAAACGTTTCACACACAATTTTTTTAGCAGTAACATACATATTATCTTAATGAATATACTTTTTACCCGGAAGTGGTCGCGCGGGACACATAGATTACGAAATCGTTAATTCTGGCAAAACTGTTTATTTAGTACCAAAGAAAAATTGAAAAGTCCTTGAAAGTAGGTAAGTAAACTTTCTCTTAGTTAAATTATTCACTGGAATCATGATTTGTATCCTGTACAACAAAATAATTATAAAAAAAAAAAAGGATTGGGGTGACTCAATAACCGTATCGAGTACGCGCCTGCTCCCGGGTTAAAACATGTTAAAGTCTTTTCGCTCTAAATATTAAAAATAATACAATTATTCTTCATCGATGTTTTATATTATTGATCATTATTTAACATCAGTGGCGCACACAAGGGGGTCCGGACCCCCCCAAAAGCCCTTGATTTTTTCCGATTGATTATAATTCTAAGTTTATAGTACGCAAAATTTAGTTAAGTATTTGTTATTAATGATTAATTTTATTAATTAATGCTAATTATTTATTCAAGAATTAGTTCTTTACTGTGTTTTGTTCCCGAAAATCGACAAAATCAAAAGGAACCTGATACAAGATTGGTGAAATTTCGACCCCGGATCCCCCCTTGAAAAATTTCTGCGTTCACTACTGTTTAACATCAATTATAAATGCTAATTCTGTGAGGCTTAAAATAACAATTGGCTTAAAACTAATTATAATTTGAGCAATGATTTTAAAAAAATCATTTTACGTTTTTGTAAACATTTTCGAGCACTTGGCTTTGCTTCCCTTACAATTCAGCTATTATATCAATAATGTTTTATTTTCTTATAAATGAACTCGTGCAAAGAGCGGCACTTCAGCCGGTGTACTTTTAATGTATCAGTGCTGCACAGAATATTTTATAACTAATTAATTAATACTAAATTAAGAACAATTTTAATAAGTATTAATGACGTCCATGAGCTTGTCTTGGAAAGCAAAGTTTTTATAAGGAATGCTTATTATTAGAAATTGACCCTCTGAGTTCTTTTTCTATATTTAGCAGATATCTATATTTTGTCTTCAAGCAGCTACCGCATTTTGCAATATGTTCAATTTAAAAATTAGAGAAAGGAAAAACAACATAATAATTATCCTATTATTTTATTTATTTATTTATTTTGCTTAAAAGTAGTATACAAAATTTTTAATACTTATGTTACTAATTTGTATGGTTTATAATTAAGATCGCCTATTGTAACTTTAGCGACAAAATGCATTATTATTGCATTCAGTACATTATTAATGTGTAAGGGGGGCGCGAAAAAAATTGTGATCGAAAAGGGGAGCACCAGTATTGAAAGTTTGAGAAGCACTGCTCTAATGAAAACTCGGCTGCTCTAATATCCCGTGGATTGAATGCTTCGAACATCTCTTCTGAACAACTTTGGTGGCATGGCCCAGACTTTTTAAGGGAAGAACTTGAAGCAAACCCAATTGACTTTGAAAGCATAACTTCTGACAGGGACTACTTAAAGGAACTTAAACCCGCAAATGTGCTTTTAACTTCTTGTAAATTCTCTCTTATAGATGATCTTTCAAAAAACGTTCTAATAACTATACTAAATTGTTGCATATTTTATTTTCAGGTTCCTCCACAACTCTAGAAATCCTAGTGTAAAAAGGTCTGGTCAATTAAATTATACTGAAGTGAATATGTAGCAGAATTATGCCTTATTAAAAGTCTTCAAGCTTCTGCCTTTCAAGAAGAAATCGAGTTTCTAGCTAAGACTAGTTGTAATTAAAAAAAAAGGTAAACTTTTCTCTTTAAATCCATTCCTAGATGGAAATCAAATTTTGAGGGTTGGAGGACGTTTGCAAAACTCGGATTTAACTTATAGTCAGAAACATCCAGCTATACTCCCAGGGGATCATCTTCTCACCAAATTAATTATGATAAATATACACAATAGAAATTTTCATTTAGGCTCTCAAGCTTTGCTTTATTGTACAAAACAAAAATTTTGGCTACTTCGTGGCAGATCAAAAGCGAGGAAAATTGTGCACGAATGCGTAGTTTGCTTCAAAAATAAACCTATTGTAGCAAACCAACTTATGGGATCTTTACCTCGAGAGAGAGTAAAGCCTAGTTTTCCTTTCCTGCATACAGGAATTGAGTATGACCCTTTTTCGTAAGGTATAAACACCAGAGAAAAGGCACTTACCAAAAGATATATGTAGCCATTTTTGTTTTCTTAGCCTCAAAGGCCGTCCATCTCCACATTGTCTCGGATTTGACCACAGACGTCTTCCTTGCTACATTGAAGCATTTTGTGGCTAGACGCGGGAAATATGCTACTATATCATCAGATAATACCAAAAACTTTGTTGGAGCTAATCGAGAATTAAAAAGATTACATAATGTTCTAAAATTTCCCGAAGAAAATCTTTCTTCTTATCTTTCTTCTGAAGGGATTTCTTGGAATTTCATGTCACCTAGAGCACCAAATTTTGGTGGCCTTTGGGAGGCAGGAGTTAAATCATTCAAATTTTATTTAAAAAGAGCTGTAGGAAACCGTAAGATGACTTTGGAAGAATTCTTAACCATATTAACACAGATTGAAGGAATTCTGAGTTCTAGACCAATCACTCCTTTGTCAGAAGATATTGACGACTTGGAAGTGCATACTCCAGGACAATTCTTGATTGGAAGACCCATTACTTCCATTTCTGAATCTAATTTGTTAGACAAGACAGAAAACACACCTTCTCGGTGGCAAAAATTAACAAAAATAGTTCAACATATTTGGACAAAATGACAAAACTCAGAATACGTAATGTGATTGCATTTAATCTCAATAGACCTAGACTTCGACAGTTTGTCTGAAAAAAAGATCATTGATTCATTGCATTATTATTATTAAATTATCTATGCTTGTATAGATGAAAAATAATAAAATCAATAATAATTCATTCCATTTTTTTAAAAATTTCACTCCAATAAATTTTCGTGATGGGTTTAAATCTAATATAAAGATATATAATCTTTATATGCAGCCCGCAGGATATAATGTTTTCCGAAGTGGCCTGCAAGGTCATTTGGTTTGGCCATCCCTGTTCTAAGTCAAGATCGGACAGCGAGAATGACACTTGATAGTACAGTTTTGTATTCATGACGTTTTTTTGAACTTGGAATCTTGAGTCGTTAGTCCTTCACAAACTTGAACTATGAGGAAAGAGAGCATTAAAAGAAGGGTCAGTTGGTTTCATTTAAACGTTATCACAGACTGTACAAGTCAAACTGGAACCCCACCAATCGAGAAGAATGCAGAAGCTCTCCTTATCTTTAGTTTTGAACAAAAGCAGAGGGGGGAAAGGGGCTTTAGTGTTTCAAACGGTTGGGATCGAACAGAAGCCATTCCTAAACGTGAAAAAGGGGATGATTCTAAAAGTGATGCCATTTTCTTTCTTCATCACAGCTGTCAGAACATAATCATTAGAAAGTTGAATAAAGTAAGCGAACATTTGGAAGAATAGTAGCATAACAAAAAAGTTTATTTCAAAATCGAGAAAATAATGGAAATTTTTTAAAAAAATGGCATATAATTCATCTTTTAAGAAGGAACTATTTACCTTCGATCATTACGACCAGTACGATATGAGTACTTCGCCGTTACTTTGGACACGCCCTATCCCCCCTCCCAGAAGAGGGCGCTTTCATCGTTTTTGAGTTTCGATTTCTGTCTAAGGGCCTCTTATTGGCTAGATCATTCTCATAACGGGAAGCAGATCCCTTGCTGACTTTATGCACATTCGGTTTTTTGGTTGTTACAAAAACAAAAGTGAACCGGGATAAATAAAATCAAATATTCTCTTTCTATGAACCACTTCTGAAAAAACATTCCAACTGCCAGGCCTTCTTTTAGCTTCTAGTGCGACGTTTATTACAGCCAATCAATAAACAGACGAAGGGCGTATTTTCATTTACAAGCAAATAACATTCTGAATGTATTTTTCAAGTGTTATCTGTTTTTCACACTTCCAACGGTTTTTTTTCTTGAACCACTTTGAATGAGAAGTTTTTCCTACTTTCTGACCACATACCACTCCTTGTTTTCTCATTTTGAGTAACTTTACCAGCTTTTAAACTTTTTTCATAGTAGGACCTGAGATTTAGAATTCACACGGAAAATTTATATGGTTTGAAGCCAGTGACAAACTATTTTATAAACGTAGAAAGGAATTCTTAATAGGACCAGATTAATAACATTTTACGAACTTTTGCTTACACACGTCCGGGACCCTGTAGCTATGGGGGCGTGTATCACTGATACTGGCCCCCTGATAAGACAGTCTAAACCCCTGATGAGAAGGAATGTACTTCAGAATTTGAAATCCATTGTTATTTTTCACGAACTATGTTATGCTATCGGGACTTATTTTGATTTTTCAATAACTATTTAAAATTCAGCATGTTTATACAACTTATTATAAATTTTATTTTGAGAAATTTACAAAAAGTTTTGCTTGATCGAAAGAATTTTAGGTGGCCTGCGGCCGCCCCTTGTTTCGGTCGCCCGTGTGTGGTGCAAGCGCTGCACACCTGCTAGGATCGGCACTGGCCGTGGGTTGGCCACCCCTGCTATATATACTTATGATTTTTAGGTTGCTTTCCATTTGTTCTGTGCGTCAAACCAGATGAATAATATAAATATGTTTGCTCATCAGAAAGTGTCAGCAATAACGTTTTAATCATATGAAATAAATGCTAGATGGGATTTCCAACTGTGGTGAAATTATGCATATTACTACTGCATCCCTGTTGTGAAAGACTTTCGAAAGCAACGAAAATTTTACAAAGTAATAGGTAAGTAATATGTATGAAGAGAACATAATTTGTGAATGTATTTTTTAGTTATAACGGCACATTCTTTCTACTATCTGCTTTTTTTAAGACTTTGATAAATGTTAGTTACACTTAACTTTTTATACGGTAAATACGATCCAAAATCGTGGTTTGAGTTGTGAAAAAAGTGGCATATTCCATCTCTTATGCCAAAAATTGCACAACAAGAAATAACAAGTTTTTCTTAAATTGTCCGCTCCGACGCACGAATGTAGTTTACTCCTTAAGTACAATTGTCTTGGATTATACAGAAGGAAAGCAAACACAACTCATATAATACAGAAATCATGCGCGCATTTTCGTTATTCTGGGAAAAATCTGAACGTAATCTTTCCACTAATCTTCTTAGGTGTCTTTTTGGAGAATATAAATTCACGTTTTTTTTCAATCAACTCCAAAAATATAAACGGGATACGCAAAATAGATAAGGTATTCAAGTCGAGCGTTGTGAGATAGCAAGTAGATGATGGGAGGCTATTGAGCCAGGAAATTTAACCGCAATATTATAGGATTCTAAGATATTGGAATAGTGTAGAAGAATTGCTGTGATTCTAAGGAAGTACCAGAACGCTGATATAGCCAACGGTAAATATATTTTACTTACGCTTAAAAGAAGCGTCAGTTTAGACGAATTAGTTAAAGTTAATGAAAGTTAAGAATTCGATCACGTGTATTTCTCGGACCTTCTATTTCGGAAGACCTTACTTGATCTTGAGCTTAATTAGTAATTAATTGCATTATTCGTAAATTAATTTAGAATAAAGGTAAATCCCTTTATTTGACGTAACATAAAAAGTTTTATATGTTATCAGGGATTTTATTGAGAAATTATAATATTATTATTATTCAAAATAGCTCTTAGTGGTTCTTTGCCTTAGATTAATCTTGGTGTCCAAGGTGAGACCCAGGGGGGGTCTACACAGTGGCGCCCAACGAGTAAATCCCGAGTTCAGAGTCGGATCTAATTTTCGAATCATCCTTGAGCAGTATTTATCGGGAATGGAGAACGTGGCAGAATTCTTGGAAAATATAGATAACTTAACATATTACAAGATACCCACACAACTCGCTTGTGCATATTTAAAGGGTCATCTTACAGTGCAGGCACTTGATTGGTTTGGGGTTCTAGGTTATAGGGTTGTTGAAGACTAGGCGACAGATTACGCGCACTTAAAGCAAGCTTTGTCAGAACAGTTCCCCGTGGTTATTAATAGGTCGGAGCTAGAAACTCGTTTTTTCGCATCATCTCAAAAGCATAACGAAAAACCGTCTAATTTTGTGTATGACTTATTAAAGATCCACAAAGTCTTAAAACTCAAAATGACGGAGGAAAAATTGATCTATCATATTATTAGTAGGTTAGAACCTCAGATTTTAGATTATGTAGAGGTTAGGCATCCGCAAACCACATCTAATCTTCTACAAATAATTGATAAGTATGAGGAAAGGTTCCTAAATAGGAAGATCAGAGGTTCGAGTTCGGAATCCCGAGATACAAACCCAAGCGAGAACAATCGTTTCCCTAACAGAAATCGGCAGAAAAATGCGTGCGAATATTAAGGGGTCACTTCACGAAAATCCATGAAATAATCGATTTTTCAATTTTGATTGAAACATAAAATACCATTCTTTTTCTTTCTAATGCAGTTTAAATTTTTGCTCTAGCTTAATTAGAAGTATTTTTTATATATTTTTTAAAAGTTGTTTACATCTGTCAAACCCCAAAACCGCTGATTGCCACGCCCTCTCAAATCAAAACAAAAGACACATGCTACTTTTCAGCCTTATCAAATGGTTTAAATTGATTAAAAGAATTTATTTTGATCAGCAGCTTATCCAGGAAAGAAGTGAAGTGAATAGTTATAGATGTTTGTTTACTTACAGCCTATTTTTTACCTCCTTAAATGCAACGGATTTCTGCGATCGTTTTCAATAGTGTTTTCCATCAAAAACATTAATAAAACATTTACAAAACGTTTTTTAAACTCTGTTAAGTAATAAAATGTTTAAAAAACGAAAGAATTTGGAAAGAAATGTACAACATTCCAAACTTTTATGGATTTAAATGTTGATAAGTCAGACAATTTCAACATAAATAAATCAGCTTTAAAATCTAAGTTAGGCAAGTTTAATAAAGAGTATGTTTCTTTTTTAGATTCATTTGAATGTTTCTGTGAAATTCCTGACATTATACTGTTCTCTTGTGCTTTGAAACATTAATTACATAAAATTAATGTAATAACCAAGGTATTCACATAAATTTTGGTCACCAAATCTAGGGTTTGGCTACAAAATTGTTAATATGTTGTAACTTTTGTGGTCTTATTCAAACATTTCTTATTACCAGGTTTTCTAAAACAGTAGTTAATCAAAAAAGGTACAAAATTATATGAAGTGAACACAATAGAATTTCATATGCTATGAGGTCTATTTGAAAAGTAGCAGTTGCAAAAATATTTCGCAGAGTTATGCATTTGTCACTTACACCATAGTGGTTTTGTGATTCCATGCATACATTAAATAATGTGACAGAGAAAGTAACCAAAGTGTCTATGGCTTTAGCTGCTGCCGAAACAATATTTAATAATGGATAACCAAATGTACCAGTGGCTATCAATGGTACCTGGCTAAAAATAAGCTATATATTTCTAAATGGTGTTGTTACGGCAGTTAGTTTGGACACTGGGAAAGTTGTTGATGCTAAAATATTATCGCAGAAATGTTTGTGTAATTTTAACAGCGATGTACATAGCAATGAGTGTTCGGCAAGTTACATTGAAAATAGTAGGGGAATGGAAGTTGAAGAGGTGCACTTTTTTTTTTTTTGTATCTCTCATCACTCGCAGACATTACACAATTTACGATATACACAATATTTGGACTTTATGGGAACTCTAAAGCATACAAATCAGTTTTAGAATCTAAAGATATGTCAATATTGAACAATTAGAATGTGTTAATCATGTTGAGAAAATGATGGGGACATGACTTAGGGCCTTAAAATTAAAATTAAAAGACAGAAAGCTTAAAGACAAAAAATCTCTAGGATGCCTTAATGGCTTGACAGCTGCTGAAATAAACAAATTGCAAAGTTGCTATGTTTTGGCTGTTCAAAACAACTCAGGAAAATTTGACAGCCATAAGGCAAGCTATATGGGCTATAATTTTTGATAAAATGTTCACAGGTTTGAATCTACGACACGGTTTATGCCCCATGGGATGTGACTTGTGGTGTAGATTTAATATGTCCACATACTGAAAGGTTACACATACAAGCATAAACACGACTTACCTATTGTAATTAGGAGAATTACATAAACAAAGTATTTAGAGGTCACTAACCTTGAACATTTATCTGGATGCTTGCTTGATAAAACTCAAAATATTAGTGAAAGCGGAAATAGTTTTTGGTGTATAATTCCAAAACTGTATTTGTGCAATTGGGAACTTCAAAAACTATAGTACATGAAGCTATATACTTATATAATCAAAGCTTCATTACCAAATTGAAAGTTTTAGATGTATTAACATTCAACACCTGAATTTTACCAATGTGAAGCATTGCAAAAAGTAGATCATCCGTGTATTAGAAAGCAGAATAGTCAGTTTTACAATGAACCAAAGAAGCCAGAATTAAAAACAAACAATTAAAATGTAGGCAAGAAGATGATCTTGCAGATGACACTAGCAATCCAAGTTATAGTTCTGGTATGCATTAGTTAATAGTAAGTTTGTACTTTAAATCACTATTTCTCAAAAGTGTAAATTTCAACACAAAAGGAACATTTTTGAAAAACTACTTATTTTACAGCCTTGAAACTTTGCACATATGTTAACACTATACAAATAAATATTTTAATGAGAGATTTTGTCAAAAAAATTATTCAAAAAATATTTATGGACTAAAATGTACAAGAATTTTCATCGTTTTAAAATTTTTGACGTGTTACAACACATATGAATTTTTTTTAAAAAAACTAATCAAAATTTTGAAAAATACTCCCATTAAAATAATAAAAACAATACAATGAATACACAAAAAAAAATTACCAGCCAATTTTTAAAAAATGTTCCTTAAACTTGGTCATTTTTAACATTACGGAGATAGGGAAAATGCTGCGTGAAGTGACCCCCTTAAATTCGTATTATGGGCCCCGCTTTCAACATTTTCTAAACATGGTAGTCCAAAATACTTTGCTTCACTTTGTCATTTCGATTCGGCCTAGGAGCAAATGGTGATTTATCCCCCTATCAATCTCATGATAAAAAAAATGCGTGAGCCCCGGTTTGTATGAAAACAATCCTATAAAACTGTTAAATAAATCCTTCAACTCAAGACTATGATATCAAGGATATTATTGAATCGCGCGGACTTAGAAGTCATAGAAGCTGACATACAAAGTATGGAGGAAAGGCTGGAGGTAGGAATTAGAGATATAAATTTTTTAATTGCTAAATCTTCTGTTAGTTCTGTTCATAATTATAAAAATGCAATGTCTCTAGCAAATTCTAAACTGAAATTAGAAACAAAACTTCCGGAAATACCTTTACCGGTATTGAGAAGTAGATACGATAAATGGCCTAGCTTTAAATCACAATTTGATAACGTAATAACTAATAACAATGACTTGAGTGAGTCACAAAAACTTTATTATTTGAAATCGTCATTGCAGGATCATGCCAAACAACTTGAAGCACTTGATGATTCCTTTGAATCGCTCCTCACAGCATTAAAAACTAGATTTGAAAAAAAGCGTCTCCTTACTGAGACTCATATTAATGCTATATTAGAAATAGAAAAGTGAACAAGTGAATCAGCTCGAGATATTAGATCCATCACAGATATTCTAAGCAATAATATCAGAGCTTAAAAACTCTTAGGTTTCGAACACATTAATTTATCGGATCTTTTGCTGCTTAATATTATTCTGAAAAAAAAAATAGATCGAGAAACTTGTAAACAATTCGAACAATCTATTGATTTAAATCAAATTCCTGAATTAGATACATTTATGTTTTTAGAAGAAAAAAAAGCCAAACTATTGATAGAATTAATCGTTTTGCTCCCATTACTCATAAACAAAAACAAGTAACCTTGAATAAAACTAAATCTTTCTGATTTCGAATGATTCCTCAAATTCTCTCTCTCTCCTGTGCAATCTGTTAACTGCCTCATTTGATTTATAAGTGTAGTGCTTTTGAAAATATGAAAGTATCGGATAGATTTAATAAAAAAAACGCCTTAATTTTTGCATCAATTGCTTAAAGGAACATTATAAAATTAAGGAATGTTAATGGAAGAACTCGTGCTCCGTTTGCAAGAAACGTCATCATATATTTTTACATATATTTGAAGTGATTCCTTCACCCCTGCCCACAACATTAGCTTAAGAACTAGAACCCCCAGCGAATATGCAGGAGTCAACACCCCCAGAACACTCTTATACGTTTTCGAACTGTGTGAAAAAAGAATGGAAAAAATATTTTACTCCCGACCGCAATGGCTTACCTCAAAGGGGCAGACAGTCAGCCTTTCCCCTGCAAAGTGGTTTTAGACTCAGGATCTCATCTCTCCTTCATTCGACAACGTTCGGCTAATAAGCTCCCGCTGAAAAAATAAAAAATAAACGCGTCTATTTCGGAATTAGGGGAAATAACTCTTAGCGTTAAACAAAAAGTAAATACGGTGATTCAAAATAAAAAGGGAGACTTTCCAACAACGTTAGAACTATTAATTGTCCCGTTTATTACCACAATATCTATCCATATCGCACGTATGCAACTGAATTAAATATTCCTTCGAACATAGATCTCGCGGATAAATATTTTAACATACAAGGAGAAATACATATGCTTATTGGGTGCGAGTTCTGTTTTGAATTATTAAGACCTAATAAATTTCGATCGCCATGCCCAAAATGGCTGTTTCAACAGACTGTGTTTTCAGTTACATTGTTGTAGGGAGCGCTAATAAATTTGAAGAAAAATCATATTGTGGCATAGTTAATAATTCGGAAATAAATTCAGAGTCTAAATCAACAATTGCAAGCATTTTGGGAAATTTAAATGGTAGATGAATCATCAATAGAATATAGTTTATATAGTTTAGTAGAAGAAATTTGTAAAACCTAATATCAAAACATCCGTTATCGCAATGAAGGACGATATGTTGTATAATTACCTTTTTAAAAAAGATCCATACTGTTTAGGTAATTCATGGTTTATGGCTAAAATTCGTTTGAATCAACTTTGGAAGAAACTCTCAAAACATTATGAATTACAAACCCTTTATAAGTCGTTCTTACTGGAATATATTGATCTAACCCCCCCCGTGCAACTAGTAGCTGAACCCATTCAAAATAATATTTCATTTTTTCTACCACATCATGGAGTATTTCACCCCGATAGTAAAGCTAAAAACCTTAGAGTGGTTTTTAATGCCTCCTCTAAAACACCAAATCAGGTCTTTCTTTGAATGACATTTTATGTAAAGGCGAGATTTTGCAACAAGAATTATTTTCAATTCTCTTGAGATTTAGGCAGCACACATTTGTCTTTACAACGGATATTTCAAAAATGTGTTTAGACAGATTTTAATTAAACCCTATCATCGAAATTTGAAAATTATTATATGGAAATATAGTGTTGAGAGAGAAAGCCTTGTACAAACATACAAAGTCAGCGTTATAACTTACGGGAATACTTGTGGACCCTATCTTGCTACCCGGCCCATTCAACAATTAGCTAGGAACGAAGGAGAACATTATGCTTTGGCTGCAGCAGTTACAATCAGAGACATTTATATGAATGATATTTTAAAATGTAGTTCAGACTTTCAAGAGTTTCAAAAACTACAAATAGAATTAATTAGTTTATTTTAAAAAAGCGGGTATGAGCCTACATCAGTGTTGTAGCAATACTCGAGAAATATTGTATTCAATACCTAAAGAGCAATCTTGAGATTTCCATTGCCAATCATCAGACCAAACAAATAAAATTCTAAGAATCATTTGGATTCCACACTTTAACTATTTCTTATTTAAGACGGTTGTGAATTCCGTGAGTCGTATACAAAAAGAGAAGTTTTATCCATTATTACCCGTTTGTTTGACCCCCTTGGATGCTTGGGGCCAATTCTAACTAATGCCAAACTACTATTACAGAAATTTTGGGTTCTCAAATTATAATGAGATGAGTCACTGCCAGTTATTCAAGAGTTATTCTACCCTGCCAGTTATTAAAGATATCCATGTCCCTCGACTCGTAATAGGAAAAGGCAGAATTATCATCCATGGATTTACCGACGCCTCAACAGCAACATATGGTGCTGTACTATATACTCAATCGATCTCAGAAGAGGATGTATCTAAAAGACTCTTGTGCAGCAAGTCTTGTGTTGCACCGGTGAAAACAATCACTATACCTCGTTTGGAATTGTATGTTATTGTCACAGCTTCTACAAAAGGTTTGATTCCCTGGTGCTACCTATACAGCAAATAATGTTACGGACTGAGTCTAACATTGTGTTAGCCTGGATTCAGCGATCCCCTGAGCAGCTTAAGGCACCGACTACCCTAAAATCATGATTTTTTCCAAAAACTGATAATTTTTTTTATGGTTTTATTTTATAGGCTATCTTACAAGCTTAATAAAAATACCAAGTTTTTTCGTTTCCATCCACTAGAACAAAACCTACAAGTGTTTTAGTAAAAGCAGATGCCATACCTTAACTTAAGATGTCAAAATTTTTTTTTAAAATGCGTTTTACTCGAAATGTGTTTTTTTTTCCGAAAAGCTCAAACAGGGACAACGATTCCTCAAAAGGTTTTAAAAATAATTTGCTGAATTTTATTTTTGTATTTTCTGTATAACAGTAGAAATGTTTTAATCTTCAGACTTATCAATCACTGTTTTATTACAAAATATAGTCCTTTATGTGAATATAAACACTGTTTTTTAAGCAATTTCATCTAATAACTAAGATAAAATTCTATAGCTTCTGTAAAAATTAAAATAACTCTTATCCTGCAGGTCATTTCAAACAGGAATAACAAAATAACATATCAAAATTGAAAAGGTGAGAATTTGTTGATAAAATCTTTGCACAGAGAGGGCTAGTATGAAGTAATTTTTTGTACATTTTCGCAGGTTTTTTCCCAGTTTAATAATAATAATTTTGTTTTGTTTTCAATTTTAGGATGTTTTTCGTAAAATATAATAAATAAATCAAAAAATCACGAAAAAAATCCTCATATCTCCATTTTTTCAAAAAAATGGTCGCAAGTAGTCGGATACCTTAACACAATCATCGACAATAATAGAATCAAAAATAATACAGAGAATAACCAAGAACTGTCAATGTGAAATCATATATCATCTAATGAAAACCCAGCTAATCTAATATCACGCGGATTGAATGCTTTGTACATTTCTTCTACACAACTTTGGTGATATGGCTCAGTCTTTTTAAAGGAAGAACTTGAAGTAAACCGAATTGACTTTGAAAGGATATCTTCTGACAATGACTACTTTAAGGAACTTAAACGCGCAGATGTGCTTTAAACTTCTTTTAATATCTCCCTTATGGATGATCTTTCAAAACGTTCTAATACCTATACTAAATTGTTGCATATTTTGAGTTATATTCTCAGGTTCCTTTACAACTTTAGAAATCCTAGTGTAAAAAGGGCTGTTCAATTAGATTATAGGGAAGTGAATGAAGCAGAATTATGCCTCATTAAAAATCTTCAAGCCTCTGCCTTTTAAGGAGAAATCGAGTTTCTAGATAAGGGTGGTTGTTATTCAAAAAAGGGTAAACTTTTTTCTTTATATCCATTCCTAGATGAAAATCAAATTTGGAGGGTTGGAGGCCGTTTGAAAAACCCGGATTTAACTTATAGTCAGAAACATCCAGCTATACTTCCAGAGGATCATTTTTTCACCAAACTAATTATGATAAATATACGAAATAGAAATTTTCATTTAGGTCCTCAAACTTTGGTATATTGCACAAGGCAAAGATTTTGGCCACTTCATGGCTCATCAATAGGAAGGAAAATTGTGCAGGAATGCGTAGTGTGTTTCAAAAATAAACCTATTGTAGCACATCAACTTGAAGGATCTTTACCTCGAGAGAAAGTAAACCCTAGTTTTCCTTTCCTGCATACAGGAATTGAGTATGATGACCCTTTTTCATAAGGTATAAACAGCAGAGAAAGGGCACTTACCAAAGATACATGTAGCCATTTTTGTTTTCTTAGCCTCAAAGGTCGTCCATCTCCACGTTGTCTCGGATTTGACCACATACGCCTTCCTTGCTACATTGAAGCATTTTGTGGCTAGACGCGGGAAATGTGCTACTATATCATCAGAAAATGCCAAAAACTTTGTTGGAGCTAATCGAGAATTAAAAAAGATTACATAATGTTCTAAAATTTCCCGAAGAAAATTTTTCTTCTGAAGGGATTTCTTGGAATTTCATGCCACCCGGAACTCCAACTTGGGGAGGCAGGAGTTAAATCATTCAAATTTTATTTAAAAAGAGCTGTAGGAAACCTAAAGATGACTTTGGAAAAATTCTTAACCATAACAACCCAGATTAAAGTAATTCTGAATTCTAGACCAATCATTCCTTGTCAGAAGATATTGACGACTTGGAAGTGCTGATTTCAGGGCCATTTCTTGATTGGATGATCCATCACTTCCATTTCTGAACCTAATTTGTTACAAAAGAAAGAAAACTCACTTTCTCGGTGGTAAATTAACAAAAAGTTTTCAACATGTTTGGACGAACTGGTCTCGTGATTATTTAAACAATTTACAGAAACGAAACAAATGGCAATTTCACATAGATAACGTGAAATTAAATAAAATAGTTCTAATAAATTATGATAACCTTCGTGTAAATAAATGGAGCTTAGGTCGCTTTACAATGCTATTTCCTGGTACGGATGGAAAGGTTCGCGTAATGGAAATAAAAACTAATATGGGCAATATTAAACGCAGAATTGGGAAGGTGTGTGTTCTGCCCTTGGACAATTAATATGTAATTTGTGAAAACGTTTCTTCCTTGATTTATGTAAAGTATTATTTGTTTATTATGTTTTATATATTCTTTTATTTATGTGATTCTGTATATTGATTGAGTGTAATTCAAAGGGGGATGTGCAGTCCGTAATTGTATCTATTTTTGGTCGCGAATGCCATCCGTCGACTGAGCACCTCCAGAAATGTTTTGATCCAACCTTCCACATCAGTTGTTGTAGTGGCTTCCATCTCGAGACAGCGTGCGAATAGCACCAGCTAGAAATAAACCAATTTAAAGTCCGAAAGTTGCACCGCATTTGTTAAAACACGAACCAGCATTTGACAACGAACATTTGTAAAACAACATTATGTATGTTACTCGAAGACCTATAAAAAGATGTTACCTCTATAGCCATACTGTTTTACTGGTTTTTACATCTTTCCAGATAAATGGAAAATCAGCTGCAGGTGTGAGTGTAAGACAGCTGTTCAAGCGGCTGCGAGTGAGATAGGGCTTTTAGTCCATTGTGATCGCTTAAGAAATCCAATGAAAAATAGTTTTATTACGTTTATAAGCATCTTATATAAAGTATAAAATATTTATTTATTATTACTGAGTACAAAAAAAGTATTATTGAATGTAAAAATCATACATCATTGTCGTCGATATTTTCATATTCGTCACTACTACTCCAGTTCGTGGCTTGATTGTCATCGATATCGCTTTCATGGGAGATAATTAATTTGTTTCGTTTGTAAAAAAAGTGATGGTAAAATAATATTGTTCTTGGAGGAAACGTTAAAAAAAAGTTGAACTGTTTTGAAAATCAGAAAAAAGCATACATAAAATACAAAGACATTATTTTGCCTGACGAATATATAGACAATTGTTATCACCGGGGATGCTATACGGCATGTACAGGAGTTATGGAAAAATACTTAACTTCTCTAAACCTTTTAATTCTATAAATAACAACGAAAAATAAAAATCAGCTAGTATACCTACATACAATACTTCTCCAACCACGCCGTTGATACCCGAGTTGACCCAAGTACCATCTCATCTACTGTCTTTAACTACGGAATCTTCAGTAACATCCCAGTCAAGTTTAATTTCTGATTCAATAGAACGCCAATCCACAATTTCTCAAGAAAATATTGGTATTTTTGAACCAGATGTTAGTCATAAATAATGATTCAACTCAGAATGCAAATATTCTGACCAAAAATGATGCTAGTATTAATTACTATTAAATTGTTTGTGTGTTTTGTAACAGGGAACATAAGAAATTATGTTCAAAACTGCTTCCACTTCATAAAGCTGATATCAACCAACCCAACATCGAATGTCAAGAATATATGCAGGATAATTAAATCAATTGAAAAATTTTTCTGGTCCAAAATTACCTTATCATACCGAATGCAGAGTTAATTTTAATAATAAAATATCCTCCTTAAGAAAACCATCCAGTAAAAGTGATTGGCATTGTCATCGGGAATATCACCAATTAGTTTTCAATGATATAAGTGACATTATCGAGGAAGACGTATTTAAGAAAGGGCGATGTTATTTATTAGTATATTTGCATGAACTGTACATCGATTCATTGGAAAAAATCTCTGAAGAACATTCTGTTGAAATAAATTCTATTTTTACGGCTCACCTCCTAGAAGAAAAAAAAGAAAGCGTGTATGAGTGTGAACACGCATTCGAAGTTAACTTCTTTGACTGATATTAGTGTTTTCTCAAATTTATATTTATGTCTTTAATTGTTTTTAAAAAAACTAAGTTATTTTCCTTGAGAATAAAAATAGCTGTTTTTCTAAAAATGAAAATTTTTCCTCAAAAATGTTGAATTGTTGTAATTTAATCCCATTGAAATACTATATTTTTGCTCATTGTGTCAATGTGACTTACAATAAATATTGCAGAACCTTATACATAGATTCTGCATCTATCTGTTATTTGTATGATATTAGTATTTTTCAATTTCACGTTTATATTTATATCTTTAATTTTTTTAAAAAAACTAATTTAATTTCCCTTAAAATAAAAAAAAAAGATTTTTTTCACAGAATCAAAAATTTGCCTCGAAACTAAAATTCAAAATGTTCCATGCGTTGCAATTTTTGTCAAATTATAACAAAATTTTCCAAAAGTATTCATCTAATGTACAGTTATAAATTCTTGGATGCATTGTAATAATATTGATAGGGTGAATGAAGAAATTAAAGTTTTTTATGTAGGAAATGATTAAAATTCTTGAAATTTTTATATAAAAATTTGCGTTTACCCATATTTTGTAAATTATCATGTAAAACATTACATTGCATGCATATATTAGTAAAGAATTGCTTAAAGAAGTTAAATCAAGTGAAAATATGAAATTTAAAAAGAAATCAAAACGCACATGGACCGTTTTGAAATTTCTTAAAAATTACTCATTTTATTCTCACCAATTTTTTTTATATGGTTTGAGTTCTAAGTTACATAGAGCCAGTAAAAATTTGGGGCATGTTTGTAAAAAATTTTTTAAAAAAATACTGTCCATTGTAGTCTTAAAATACAAATTAATGAAGCACACTATATAACACTTTCACAACTATCAAATAAATTACACCGAAGCATATATATGATTTAACTACTCACCTTTTAAACTGCATTTAGAAATTCCATTCGATTGAAAATTTAGTAAACACAATCTTTTTTTGCCAAACTGTTGGAAGAATTGTTGTATTGCCACTAAATTTTAAAACAGTAGATTGTTTGTATCACTTCCTTAAAAGAATTTTAAAACTGTATATCCAACAAACTCTCCTTAAACTAATTTTAGACAGATTTTGAACCATTTAAATGCCTACTTCGGGTAGATTAAAAAGACTCACTTCCGATTTTTTTTAACTCATAAAATTGATTATATCTTGACTTCTAGGTAACGTAAAAACAAAACAAAGTATGTATCGCAAGGCTAAAAGAGGAAAGGCTTGTTAAAGTTGCTGTTGAATGAGGAGAGGGGGGTGGATGCTAGCTCAGGGCTAATAGACGAAAAACACAAAAGAAATTTTAAAAGCCGTAATTTTAATCTATTTTTTCAATACTATTCTACATACGGAAAGAAAAGTTTCGTTAGATTATTTTTATAAATAATGAAAATACTAAATATTTATTAAAATTTTGAGTATTTTTTGAAAAATCGCAAAAAAAAAAAAGATTTCGTCATTTTTTTTTATTTTTATAACTGATTCTAAAAGAGAAAAGCATGAACTTGTTTAGAATAGAATATCAATTCATTAACTCGAAAAGAAACTTAAAGGGAATGATTTATAAACCATTTTTAAAAAAGCGTATCAATTTTGACTCATTTTTAAAAAAGTCTTAAAAAGAGAAATAACATTTTGTTAAAAAAAATATATCATATCGTGGCGAAAAAAATGATTTTTCCGATTCTGTAATTATTTTTTGTCTGAGATATATAATATGAATTAGACGGCGTTTTTTAAAACGGGGGTAAAATTCGAAACTTCATTCATATATACCTTACGTTCATCGCTAACCGTAACTGGTAACGCGTAACGGAAATTTCTCCCTACTGTGCCATAAGAAGTTAATTTCAAAAATTTTGAAAACATGTTACATTTTTTACTATAGTTCACCATTCTTGTATCATGCTCCTTTTGATTTTGTCGATTTTCGGGAACAAAACACAGTAAAAAACTAGTTATTGAATAAATAATTAGCATTAATTAATAAAATTAATCATTAATAAATACTTAATTAAATTTTACGTACTATATACTTAGAATTATATTCAATCGGGAAAAAAATCAAGGGTTTTTTGGGGGGGTCCGGACCCCCAGGACTCCACCCCCTTGTGTGCGCCACTGCTAATACTTTTACTTTACCCTTCCATGTGGATGTAATAAAAAAGGGAAAAAAAGCATGAAACGTGCTCGTCAAGTTCGTTCTTATTCACAAGATGTCATCTTTAATGTCCATAATGGTCATGTGAAAACCCAAAGCAAAGCATGTTAGGTATGACTTAAGAGCTTAACAAGCAGTAGGAAAATTATTGACATTATTAATCGATACGGCCATTGTATAAGTTTCCAGGGCATCGAGGAGCTTGAAACTGAAACAACGCATACTTCTTTTGAATAATCCAGTTTATGTCCATAAACGATTAAAAAAATCCTCAATTTTTTACTGGCGTGGCATATCACAATTTCGATCGTTTTGGGGGAACTACAAACGGAAAGGGTTACACGACACAGTGGGTATTATTTACCAGAGCATTGAGGCCAATACAACCGAAGAATCTGGGATGCCCGAAGAATTTAACATGTCCGAAGCGTCGATTACAAATATAGTGAAAATAATTAACCACCTACGACAAAAAAAAAACATTACTTTTGAAGCCATTTTTAGAGAAGAAATTCCGTACCATAGAAAAACCGAAAATGACGAATGAACAGCAATTAATGTTTGATGATACAGAAACTATACACTCAAAAAACTCGCAATTATATCAAGAAAAGTACTAAACAATTCAGACAATTTATCGCTACCTTGGATCAATTTATTAATACTTTCACGACAGGGGTGCCCTAAGTCCCAACTGATAATTATTTGATGTGGAAAATCCAACTCACCACTGGTAGAGGCATTCCTTCTAAACATTGAAAAAAAATATTATCAACGTAAAACATTTTTTCCGAATATTTATCAGATATTAACAATTTGAAAAAAATAACCAAGGACAATTTCTCCAAAGATTATTAGAAAAAGCAGAAAGTTTAATTAGGTAGCAAAATTGAATAAATTAAAATCCAAAGGATTTATTTGGATGCATGCTGGGTATCTCTATGGATTACAATGGAGACATTTCAAAGATTTTGTCTTACCCAATCACCTCAGTACCATTGTCCATGTGCCATTTGGATGGCACTATTTGTAAGACCGAAGAATC